>JADLZN010001586.1:55886-260070 GCA_018155175.1 Sinocyclocheilus anophthalmus | reverse complement strand
TAAGTATTGTGTGCACATCAGGGACAATAGGAGCCAATGGTTTAATTATATCATTAATCTTTCTAAGATCCTGTGTCAATCACCAGGAACAATTCGCTTTTCTTATTGGATTGATCGGTGTATTGTAGGGTGAGTGAGTCTTGATCAGAATGCCTTGTGCCAGCAAATTTTCTATAATAGGCCGAATCCCATCGATTTTTTCTTTTGAGAGAGGATATTGTTTACAATAAACTGGTGTGTGTCTGGTCAGAGTAGCCACATAAGGGCGGACATCTATGAGGCCCGCATCATCCTTATGCTACGCCTACAAGCGAGGGTTGACATCCCCTTTTTCCTGTAAGGCTGCAGTTGCAGCCTCAGCCTCAGTGGTTGCACTTCCTGTTTCAACAGTCAGAGAATAGACAGAAGGAAACATGAGTTGCAGGGAATTATTCTGAAATGTAATATGAACCCCCAATTTATGCAGCAAATCTCTACCCAAAAGGCAAAATGGAGCATCAGGTATTATCGCAAAAGCGTGCATCTTAAACAAAGAAGGATTGTCTTTAGAAGTTACCGGTAAAGTTGGTGTCATTTCACAATGTACAGGGACATCGGAAATTCCCACTGCTTTTTCCTGCAAGCGTTAGCGAAGTGTCCCGCAATGCCACAATAATAACATACTTTCATCCCTGTTTCGACAACAGTATTAATCTGCATCATTGCTGTAGGTTTCCCTCGGGAGGCCTCAAAAGCCCCCGCAGTGGAAAGCTCACGCAGTCTCCGAGACAAAGCGTCAACAGAAATCTGTTATATTCGAAGTTGTCAAACGAAACCAATTGTGCGATTTCTGTTTGCAAACGTATTGACAAACAAAGGAGAATGTTGATCTAACGGAATGGCAGATTCTTCAGTCCAAGCATGCTTAAATCGATTGAAAAATGCAACAGGATTTTCGCCCGCTTTCTGTTTCGTGTTTGCAGCATGCGACAAATCTTGCTTAGCTGAAGACAATTTCACCAGAAAAGCAGTCAATTGTCTGAAAAATTCTTTTAGCTTTTCCACATCAGCCCAAATCCACGCATCATCTTCATCGTCCTCCGAATCAACTATTTGCAACGTTCGGAAAGATTTTGATTGTGACAGATCTAATGGTTTATCACCTTTTGATAAAGCACCGTGGCGAGATGGCGGCGCATCCCGTTTAGGACTCAAAACATCAACCTCTGCAATCAATTCTTCCTCTGTAATTTCCGGCGGCAGTGTTTTAGTCAAAATGAAGCGATAATCACGCCCAGTCAATTGACTGTACGCGGTTAAACGCTTCAATACAGACACATATTGATGCGGACACCGTAAAGGATCTGGCAAATCTTTAGCAATCGCGACAGCATCCGACATTGCCAGCGGGGTTATTTTAAACCCGTCTGGAATCTGCACAAATGGGTATAAATCAGTCGCAATAGGTGTACAGACGAATAGGGGTTAATTTTTCTTGTTCAGGCTTCCCAACAGTATCATACCGAGGCGGAGCCGAGCTGGGAGAGTCAAAATGGGACATTAGAAAAAAAAGATTTTTTATCAGCCGTTTTAACCTGATCTGGCCCTTTATACCAATAAGGTTTAATTTTTTTCCCCCCACACAGTATATGACTGTTTCATATACTCATCATCCCAAAACAGATCACCCCAGCAGTCCTGTACCATCAATTTAGCTGCCTTCATATCTTTATCCTTGAACGAGCCATCACGAGGAAACGGACCTAATTGTACTTTGCCTTCTGACCAACCAACCAAATTACTCAAATACGGTTCAGTATTAAAACCCTTTATTGTTTCTGTACATCCAATCCCTTTGCAACTCGCCAAGAATAGGTTTGGAGATCACCTGCCCCATCGGAGATCAAAGATGTATCGTCAATTTTAGTGCACTTTTCACAATTTATATAATGTCCAAACAAAACACAAAATAGAGACCGCGGTCTTATATTAACTTTTTGATTTTTGGCCCAAAGGGGAAGAAAGCTTTTAAATTCTGTATATTCAATGAATCACTTAAGAAAACCGAGAACTTTACGGCAAGAAGGAGCAATTAAATCTTTCACACTACTTATTTTCTGAAATAGAATCGGTTAAACGGAAAGGCTTCTCCACTCTTCGTCCAAAATATAAAATGTGAGGGAGGGAAAACGAGAATGAAATATGACCACAAGCAAATTGCAAACGAGAATAAATTCTATTTCTCTTACAGACAGGAAGAAAAAGAAAACATTTTCTTACCTGTCTTTTCGAGAAATTCCGGAAGGACGAGCCCCCACTTGTTAATAAAAAATAACAATTTGGTCCCTCTGTAAATTATCTTTGCCACCGTGAAATCTTTTCAGTCCCTTAAAGTGTATATACGGCAGGGAAGCAAGAAAACACACATTCAAACGTATTCTCAATACTTCAATTTATTCACAGAAATACAGATCTTATATAGGCATGTCGAGGGGAGTTTTACCCTCTTAACCAATGAGGATAGGGTGACATACCCATACAGGATGTTTTCCCAAGAACATGTGTTTTGTATAAAATGGCCACATGTACAGAAAAACATGTACATATTAGGAATAGACTTCCTGGCGACGGAGGCTGAACCCCCTTTATAAATCAGCACAAACTCCTTTACCTCGAATAAGAGTAAGAGACCTTCAAACACCATGCAAGATAGAGAGAGAACAGATAGAGGAGGGGTGATAAGAGAAGGAGAGAGAAAGAGTGAGAAAAGAGGGGTGAGGAATTCTCAAAACAGAGAGTGTTTTCTAACAAATATATATATATTACAGCTAATACACTTTTTGTAGTTATGTTCAGCTGTGAAATATTTAAATATGTAATATTTATATTTAATAAAATATTTGAATTGTGTATTATTTGTATTTTAATATTTATTAATATTTAATAACAAAATAAAATCTAATATTAAAATATATTTGATTGCCATGATATAGCAATTTACATATATTTTATTTTAGACAATAGATTTACAAATGAATTGCTGTAAAATTTGTTTATCTCAACTCTTTTGGCTTTTTAATAACTTTCTTAACAGCCCGCCTCTATTATTAAATGCATAAAATCAAGATTATGAGTCTAAATGAAGGATGCAGTTATAAAACCAGATAATATTGTTGTAAAATACAGATGACCTCATTGCAAAAACTAGGATGACCCATTATAAAAAAAAAGTACACACACACATAACTGTGAATCCTCTTGTTGTGGAAAGTGTCTCCCTGCAGATCGCCTTTGGCGAAACTGTCACACTAAACGGGATTACACTTGATAATTAACAACCCAAGAAATGAGCATGAGAAAGATTCCTATGAAACACTTTTAATTAATAAAAGGCTAAATTAAAAGCTGCATTTTCATAAGCGTTGCGGGGCAAATTCATCTCATGATTACAAATGGACATGTCTGATATGTTCTAACTGGACTTGATTTGCATATACAGGAAAGGATTGCAGAGATTGGTTTGATAGCTTAAGGCTTCCTTTGTACTTTACGATCAAGAGGCGGAGACTTTTCTTCCCTGGGCGTGTGTGTGAGTGAAGAGTGTGTTAGCACGTTCCACTGATGATTAAAAATGTATCGCGCATTTGAACAAAAGTAGATGTCTGGCAGAAGGATATGAAGTGTAGGTTTAAGTTTAGGTTGTTGTCATTTGGCAATTTAAAGTATAATTCTAAGCACAGACTTAGTTCTAGACCTATAATAGACATAGATGGAGACATAGACTCAAACTTAACAAATTAAGTTTAATGTTTAAGTTTAGTGTATGTTTAGGTGTAAGTCTGGATCTAAGTCCAGTAAGTTTGGTAAGTGCTATAGTAAGTAAGTTGGGGTCAAGGTCTACGAATCTAAGTCTAGGGTCTAGGTCTATGGACACTTTAAAGAGTATAATATTGTCAGATTCCTTTTGTTAATATATGTTGATACTCAGGAACAGTCTTGGAGTTTAGGTCTAACCCGAGATTAGACATAGATGTAGACGTACTTCTATGACTGCTTCTGCAGGCATTTTAAAGTGTGTACACAACTTAATTTAAGTGCTGCTGCTGTCAGATTTAATTTTAAGTCTGATCTGAGTCTGTGGACATTTATAAAATGTGTAATGCCTAGAAATTTAATTAGTGAAGGTCCTGGGTTTAAGTCTGGGTCTTTGTGTACAGACATTTTAACGTGTTTAAAACGAACCTAATTTTAGTTGGGTCGTGCATCTGTAGACATTTTAAAATGCATATAACTAACTTAGTTTGATAAGTCTGGGTCTATGTCTAGTTCTAGTTCTACATCTGTCTGGATCCAAGTCTGGATTTATGTCAGCAGTCATTTTAAAGTGTGTAAAACAAACTTAATTGTTAAGTCAGGGTCTAAGTCTGGTTATACATCTTCAGAACTTTTAAAATGTGTAAAACTAGCTTAAATTTGTAAGTCAGCCTGTAAGTCTGGGTTTATGTTTGGTACTACAGTACATCTGGGTGTCTTTCTGGGTCTATATGCCTGTCTAAGTCTAGTTTTATGCCTGCAGATGTTTTAAAGTGTGGAGAACTCTTTATTGCAAAATTATTGCTAAAATTAGGCCAGATAAATAAATAAATAATAAATTAAATTACATAATAGTGTGTGTATCCTTGTAGTAAACATGAGCAATATTTTTTTACTATAATAAGCATGAAAAAATACAGTATAAGCATCATACTGATGTAAACCTAAAATTAAAAAGTATTACATGTTTAGACCTAGATCTAAGACTAAGTCTAAGACTAAGTTTGGTAAGTGTTGCAGTCTGAATCTGGGTCTGCAAATAATGCAGACATTTTAAAGTGTAATGCTACCAGCTTAAAGGGATAGTTCACCCAAAAATGAAAATTCTGTCATTAATTACTAACCCGGTGGTCTTTCCAACCTAAACCTTCGATATCTCGGAACACCAATTAGATATTTTTTGATAAACCCAGCAAAATGTAACATTTGAGTCATTGAAAATGATAGTTTTGAGAATATGTTTGAGATCGCAAATATGAGCCAGAGACCATGGACAATTTTAAGGGTATAATAATATGAGATTCCTCTGTTACTGTATGTTGATACTCAAGAAAAGTGTAGGAGATTAAGTCTAAAGCCCCGTTCACACCAAGAACGATAACTATAAAGATAGCTATAAAGATATTAGCGTCCACACCAGCGAACGATATTGTCTGTTTATTCTAAGCGCACATGCGTCTGCCGCTTTAAATTCTTGAGCTTGTTACAGCACGATGGATTCTAATTGGCTGTCAATTTTTTATCGTTCATCAGCTGGAGAAAAATCGTTTTGAAAGTGATAACAACGATATCGTTCCTCTGTATCGTTACAGTTGTGGTGTGGACTCTGCTATTCTTTAATATTGAGAACGATTTTTAGAACTATATCTTTATCGTTATCTTTATAGTTATCGTCCTTGGTGTGAACAGGCCTTAAGTCTAGGTCTGTCCCTAAGTCTAAGAATGCCACTTCCACCTTCTTATAAATCTGACGACTGGGAAACATTTCATACTCTAGTGGATCTTTATGGAAATCGACTATACTCAAGGAACCCATGAAACCTGTATTTTTTCTCCACATAATGTGCAGTATCATAAGCCCCACTTTCAAAAGCCTTTCCTTTGAACGTCTTAAGTGCCGTTCAACAGGGGCACATAAACCTGGCTGTTTAAACCCTGATACACACCACACATTCAGAAGCGAGCACGTACACACACATACAAATGGGACCAGCATGTTTTTAGGCAATGTCAGTGGGAGGTAAGTTTGCTCAGATAGCCGCGAAACAGCAGGAGAGACAAAGACACAAAAAGGAGTTTTTGTGCCCTCTCATCTCCCTTGTTCCTTTATATTTTCTGTTTTCACTTCTCTTGCTCTTTCTCTGTGTACTGTTTGGGTTGAAGTCGACTGTGTGCCAAAGACACCTCCGTACAAGGAGTGAAAGCCCAGCTCTTAAAGGATTGGGCTGTACTCTTCCCACTGGGAGCGTGGGAAGATTGATTTGTGTGGTAGCGGCAGAGAGATCTAACGAAGGACTCCATTCTCTCTTAGCTTCACGAAGCACTCCCACGTCTTTGTACACTCACTTTGCGTGTGTGGCAAACAACGTATATTTTATTGGGCACTTAGCGGTGTAAACGTGTAAATGGGATCAAGGCAGAAATACACATGGAATGGATATGTGGAGGTTTCTTTTCACAGATGGATAAAAATAGCTCTATTTGGCTTATTTGCGCAGTGCAGTTTGCTGTTGGATTAATGGAGGAAACAGTAGTTTATTGCACAAAAACGTTCGTTTACTGGTAGTATGGAGTAGTGACAAATGGATGTGCAGGAACACAAGTGAGCGAGTGTGATGAAGGACAGATGGAGGGAGAGTTGAAGTGGAGAGGACAGAGGGTTTGCAGGCAGGACATCATCAGGAGATCAGCCGAACGCATCGAGGGCCTGAAGTCTCTGATTCCGACTCAAATTAGAATTTAAATGATCTCAGTTTTTGCGGTACTGGAGCAGTCGGCTCTTGAGGGGAATTGAGCGTGTGCACCAAGCTGATGTGATATTTATCAAGCATATTTTATTTTTAAATTAGGCTAAAATATTGTCTGTTTTGCTCAATTTTGCCAATGAAAATATTTACTGTAAAGAGAGTATGTGGTAGAAGGGAAAGGATTTTTTTCCACGCGTATTAATTTATTTGGAATGCCAGAAGAACACATTCTCCAAACAGTTTGCCAAGCCATGTTGTTTGTAATTTGCTTCAGGAAATAAAAGATGACTTGGAACCCTCAACTAGGAGTCACGAAATACCAAGGGCACGTTCAAGCTCAAACTGGTGCACAACGTTTTGCTACGGTTTCCGGGTTGAACGACATGTTTCTTGGAAACGGTGTGCAAGCGGGTTTGAGATACGTTTTCTCTTATTTGGTGGGTGTGTCAAAAACGTCAGCCCAATCAGTGGCAACATGTATATAAACCACGCAGTATTAAAGAGACCGCTCGCACAATGGGTCCAAAAGTTTTGGTAGAAGTTTCTACATCCCTATGATGCTGTAAATAAGCTGACACAAATCTTGCTATGGCTGTTGTATACACACTGATGCACATACTTCTATATACAGTGGGAATTTGTAAGTAAATGTAATTAAAAATAAATTCACAAGAGCAAGTATATTGTTTGCACATGTTTATTTACATTAAAATCAAAATAACTGAAATAATAAGTGTGTTTCGAAATATCATTTAGTAATTGCAATGTCTTCTGGTCCATATCCTTTCCTTAGGAAGGTGTGCTAGACACTGATTAATATAACATAAAAATACTATGCATATTTACATATTTTGCTATTGTATTGTGGAGTGACACTTTCATAAACTTTTCTATACTCCTCTGATTATATAATGGTAAATATTACAATATCATAGCACAACAACAGTGATCAGCAATAATGATAAGCCTAATATTTACAATAAAAATAATAAGGTCATATAGGTCTTAACACAGTCTTGGAGGTAAGAAGTGAATTATCCTTCACCTGAAATGTTTGTCTTTTCATCCTGAAATGCAAATGTTGGATCACAATAATTAGGAACCACAGTTTCCACAAATCCCTTCACTCGATTGGGATGTTCTCTTTTATTCTGGATGGCAAGGGCAGTGCCTGTAACATCGAGCGTATTTTTCAGTATTAAACACGTATTTATACCGATTTAATCAGGCTCCGAAAATTCTTCAAAAAGAACACAAAGTATGGCCTTCTCAGCTGCCATAGTTGCAACTCTTGCGTAATCAGAACAGTGTGTTCAACGCACCATCGTTTCCATTTAAAAAACGTTTTGCAACGTTTTTGTCGGGCCTGAACGCAGCCCAGTTTCAATTCTGCAAACCTTGAGTTTTTGGCTTCTGGTTCTTGCGCAACGTACTGTGGCTTCTTTATTTCTTTATTCTTTATTTGCAACTATGCTAATTTGCACTGCGCTTGTAGATTGCGTTGTTCGATATGTAAATTAGATGTTACGTCGGTGTTCTTTAATTTGTGCGTTGTTATTAAATTACCCGCAGAAATTTCCACAGCCAGTTTAATAAAACTGGCCCAAATTGGATTAATTAATTAGATTAATTAATCTAAATTAATGCCACATCATATAATTAACTAGATAAAAAATTTAATCGCTGACAGCCCCCTTAAGAACAATATTATAATAAATAAACGATTTTAATAATGATCCTTTTTTAAATTATCATCATTTTTATGGATGTTGTATGACTCGGTAACATGATAACTTTGTGTTATTAGTTTTGTATTTATGTATATCCGATCTATAATATATTGTGGCAAAGTTGCAATTTAAGTTGCACATTAAAAATAATAATAAATTAAAACTGATTTGAATACTTTTTTTAAAAAATGGTTAAAATTAAAAAAAAAAAAAAATGCCAAAGTGTAATAACCTTCTCTTGCCTGTTAATATTATATGACTTTGTATGAACTTTGATATTCATAAAAAATGACAAGCAAACAAATATTTTTGAAAAGGAAATTCTATAAATTTTTACAGCCATTAGAAACTTACAAATGGTTACAAACTGTTTTTTTTTTTAATTTAAGGTATTAAACTGAAATAAATGCATAGATTTCTTATTTCAAAATAATTTTCTCTTCATCATCTTGACCATCCTTATTTCTCATTGACCATTAAGCTGAATGCAAAATTGTAGGTCACATGCTATTCATGACAAACATGCCATTCTTTGTTATGGCAAAAGGCAGCAATAATGCTATTTATGTCATTTTACGGCTCAAAAAAAAAAAATCATCACTCCAGCCTAATTGCGTGGACGTATTCATATTCAATTAAATACAGAAAATGAAACGGAGCCGGTGAAAGAGCGCATAAACAGAGGCCATGCAGAAACTCATTATGAAATCATCAATACCAGAATCACACAAATTAGTCGCCCCTTCTGCCGTCTTTTGTGGGGTGGCAGCCAGGGCCATAATAGTCAAGCTAAATTAAATTTTAATGTGTTTTTGATAAGCTTTGTCCGTCTCTTTTGGCTTTGTAAACTTGCTCAGCAAGGTGATGTAATTTCCCCGTCCAGATAATACGAGTCAAGGGAGACGTCGACTGAAAATCTGACGCGGCGTAATTGCTGTGTAATGTTGTGACAGCAAAGCATCACACTGATTTGGTAGCTTTCTCCTGTTTAAAACATGAGCAATCCACAATAGAAGCTACTCATGCCACAAGTTATCTTTTACAGGTATTAGCTACATAAGTGAATGATTAATCAATATGTTTATACATTAAAACCTTCTTTTTCATATTCATGTTTCTTATAGGTAACCGGCCATGTGTGGTGCTGACAGCAAGAGTTCATCCAGGAGAGAGCAATGCCAGCTGGGTACTGAAGGGCACGCTGGAGTTCCTGTGCAGCAGTGATCCTGTAGCCGAGAGCTTGAGAGAGGCCTACATCTTCAAAATCATCCCCATGCTCAACCCTGACGGGGTCATTAATGGCAAGTATGTACACATACATGCACAGTGTGCAAATCATTTCATTTATTACTTTCAAAATGTTGAATTTAGAAAAATAACTTTGTTCCGTTTTGTCGCGCAGTTTTTGAAATCAAGAATGCGTGCTGTAATACAGGCACCTTTGCTCATTCTGTGTTATGCGATCTTAGTAAGTGTTGTTTGACGAGGAACATTTGTTTGAGGACCTTTGCGTGTTTGTATGAAGGTGGTGCTTTTCAGGAATATATATAGTTCCATAGTTCCACAAAATCACAATAACATGGCAGATACTCTTTTCTTCATTTATTCTATTAATTTGGAATATATTATATATGGTATATAATTTATTATTTTGTAATATGGCTGACTGTAAACTTATATTCACATAATTGTATTTACTTTTATTGTTTATATATATATACTATATACACACAGTGTATACTGTATATACAGTATATAATACACACAATATTGAATTTTAATGGTTGACTGTAAACATTATATATTCACATAATGATAGATAGATAGATAGATAGATAGATAGATAGATAGATAGATAGATAGATAGATTGATTGATTGATTGATTGATTGATTGATTGATTGATTGATTGATTGATTGATAGATTGATTGATTGATTGATTTCCTTTTTCTCAGTGACAGGTCACACCATATTGTTTTAAACGAAAAATCTTTCCATCAGCCTGCAGGTTATATATGACCTCTTGCTGTAATATCACTGTAGCAGGTCCCTGCGTTTGGCGCTAGAATATTCATGATTGCCTTGGGCATCTGTAAGCAGGCTATTTCTTCCCATCTGAAAGTTCAGTCACCATCTTGTCCAACAGAGCATTTAAGGCAGTCACCTTTTTGCCCTTGGAATTGAGTGCTGAAATGAAAAAGACAAATGTCAGCGTGTTTTAATCTACCGGATATCGCCATATTTCCCTGCTGTTCCCAGCTAGATAGTATTTACATGTGTAAAACCAATACAGAGGTCAACCCTGTGGCCGTCCCTATTTAAGAGCTCTCCTCCACGGCTTATCAACACTCTATTCACAGTCAAGGAATGATCGATTCTCCTCGCGGCTTCCTCACAACCAAGGGTGACCTGATTTCCTCGCCAAGAGACTGGGGTCTCCTCCGTTGCGTGGCCTCTTCCTTATCTCCAGTCATGTGTACAGGGGCTTCTGTATGCGGCGCTATTGATCAGGCATGCTAACTGTATTAGAGAGGATGCTCAGAGAATGGAGGTGTAGATCAGTGGGCGGCCAGTTAAAGGAGACTCGCTCTCGCTCTCGCTTTTTTCATCCGAACCAGGATTTATTCCTCCAGTGACCTCATAACAAGCATGGATGATAAAGACATGAGCTCCTGAAGTTATAGGCTCCAAGTCTGGAACTGTGCAGCAAGAGCCAGATTGGTTTTTATGAACTCTGTGTTATTTATAGACAAGAGAGTTGGGAAAATGAGGCAGAGACTCGACCTGTGTAGTTGTAATCACAGGTTCAAGCTCTTAAAATGATAGTTCACAAAAAAATAAAATAAAAATAAAATTCAGTCATAATTTCCTCGCTCTTGTGCTTTAATACAGGCACTTTTGCTCATTCTGTGTTGCTTGATATTAGTAAGTGTTGTTTAATGAGGAAAACTGTTTAAGGACTTTTTTTTTTTTTAAATAAAGATGATACTTTAAGTTATTATTTTAATTTTATTAGTATTATTTTGTGTAATCAGGGGGCCTAATTCATTTTCTTTCTTTCTTTTTTTTTATTTAGTAAATCCCCCACATTTTTGTGACTCATTACTTACTGAATAAAATGTAATTTATTTTTTAATAAAATACTTTTTAAATGTATGAAATAAAAATATTTCATAATCAGTGCTGGGTAGATTAGGTTACTTGCAAATTGTAGTCCATTACTGATTCCAAATTACATGACAAAAATTGTAGTAATGTAATACATTATTTTACACATTTTAGGTAACATAATTAGACTAATTTTTAATTACTTTTTGATTACGTTTGACCCAACTTGCCTATCAAATTGATTTAAATAGGATAATCTTGTACCATATTGATATAAATATTGAAAATATATTCCATTTGTTGTTATTAACAACATGAAGTGCATTAAACATTACATTAGGTCAAGGTTTCCCAAACTGGGGGTTTGTAAAGGAATATAAAGTAAATATATTAGGTGAAAGAGGTTTAATTTAATCTAATTACAAGTACTTAATTTTTAGAATCTGATTACGTAATCCAGATTACATGCAATCAGTTACTACCCAGCTCTGTTCCTAATCAACTTTTTTCATAATGAACTGCATTTTTTTATTAAAGCAAGCTTCCACTTTTTAATCACAATAATAAAATACATTTAAAAACGGAAAAAACAACATTTTGATTCGGTATTAGATTTCGATATCAGATAAAGATTCAGATATCCTGGTTCTGATCCAGAGTTTTTCTCTCCATAATTCAGATTTTGTTTTTGGTGGCCTGGTCAACACAATATTGATTTATAATATGTGCAACCAATATACACTGAACAAAATTATAAACGCAATATATTGGTTTTGCCCCCATTTTTCATGAGCTGAACTCAAAGATCTAAGACTTTTTCTATGTACACAAAAGGCCTATTTCTCTCAAATATTGTTCACAAATCTTTCTATATCTGTGTTAGTGAGCACTTCTCCTTGCCGAGATAATCCATCCACCTCACATGTGTGGCATATCAAGATGCTGATTAGACAGGATGATTATTGCACAGGTGTGCCTTAGGCTAGCCACAATAAAAGGCCACTCTAAAATGTGCAGTTTTATCACACAGCACAATGCCACAGATGTCGCAAGTTTTGAGGGAGCGTGCAATTGGCATGCTGACTGCAGGAATGTCCACCAGAGCTTTTGCCCGTGAATTGAATGTTAATTTCTCTATCATAAGCCGTCTCTAAAGGCGTTTCAGAGAATTTGGCAATACATTCAACCGGCCTCTCAACCGCAGACCACGTGCAACCACACCATCCCAGGATCTCCACATCCATTATCTTCACCTCCAAGATCGTCTGAGACCAGCCACCCGAACAGCTGCTGCAACAATCGGTTTGCAAAACCAAAGAATTTCTGACTGCAGTTCGTCGTCGTACACTGACTTGAGTGGGCAAATGCTCACATTCGATGGCGTCTGGCACTTTGGAGAGGTGTTCTCTTCACGGATGAATCCCGGTTTTCACTGTACATTGCAGATGGCAGACAGCATGCATGTATGGTGTCGTGTGGGTGAGCGGCTTGCTGATGTCAACGTTGTGGATCGAATGGCCCATGGTGGCGGTGGGGTTATGGGTATGGGCAGGCGTATGTTATGGACAACAAACACAGGTGGATTTTATTGATGGCATTTTGAATGTACAGAGATATCGTGACGAGATCCTGAGGCCCATTGTCCATTCATCCACGACCATCACCTCATGTTGCAGCATGATAATGCACGGCCCCATGTTGCAAGGATCTGTACACAATTCCTGGAAGCTGAAAACATCCCAGTTCTTGCATGGCCAGCATACTCACCGGACATGTTACCCTTTGAGCATGTTTGGGATGCTCTGGATCGATGTATACGACAGCGTGTTCCAGTTTCTGTCAATATCCAGCAACTTCGCACAGCCATTGAAGAGGATTGGACCAACATTCCACAGGCCACAATAAACAACCTGATCAACTCTATGCGAAGGAGATGTGTTGCACTGCGTGAGGCAAATGGTGGTCACTCCAGATACTCACTGGTTTTCGGACCCCCCCGGACCCCCCAATACAGTAAAACTGCACATTTTAGAGTGGCCTTTTATTGTGGCCAGCCTAAGGCACACCTGGGCAATAATCATGCTGTCTAATCAGCATCTTGATATGCCACACCTGTGAGGTGGATGTATTATCTCGGCAAAGGAGAAGTGCTCTCTGACACAGATTTAGACAGATTTGTGAATGATATTTGATAGAAATAGTCCTTTTGTGTACATAGAAAAAGTATTGGATCTTTGAGTTCAGCTCATGAAAAATGGGGGCAAAAACAAAAGTGTTGCGTTTATAATTTTGTTCAGTGTAAATGTCCAATACCCAGAATGGTTTTTATGAACTTTTTTATAGACTAGAGCATAGGGAGTAGGGTTGAGACGCAAATCTAAATAATTGTAATCACAGTATATACACTCATCCTTGTGACTTTCTTGTGAAAAAAAATAAACTAGGCCCAATTTGTTCACTTTCACTGAATAGACAAAAACAGTTGACACATTCAACCTTCAAACTATCTTCCTTTTTGTTCCACAGATGAAATATAGGTTTGTCCTACAGGTTTGGAATGACATGAGGGTGAGTAAATTAATTTTTCATTTTGGGGTGAACTATCCCTTTAAATGTCACAACAACATGTGCACCAATGCAATCCCGCACTCTTATTGAACCCATTCAGTGTTTGTTTTCCCATGAGCCCTCACAAATTACCGTGACAAATTTAGATTTCACTTCAACAAAGCACAAATTCAGCTTTAGGGTATTACTTCCTGTGTGGGGGGCCTTTATTAACAGTTTCAGGGCAGCTTGTTGCTTGGTGACAGGTCTGAGTTACGTGGGAGAGCATTCGATGCCTTTAGCGCTGATCTCACATCCTCAATAACACGCTGTCGACATTGAAAGTGATGTAGGTGCAGTCGGAATGCAACATTAATGTATGCATTGTGTATTTAGATAAATAACCTTGCAGTTTTATTCAATTTCATACTGTTAGTGTGTTCAAAAGCTGAAAGTTTAGCAAACAAATTCACAAATGCACCTCTGTAAAGTCCACCGCATGCTTAGAAAGCGGCAGAGCTCACCTTTAAGATTGGACGTCTTATATGGGTACTTTCGTCATTTTCATTTATATGGTAATGCAGTATTGCATAGATATAAATACAGCGGTGTTGCAAGCCCTTTGAAATGGAAATGACAATGTGTGAAAAGGTCACATTTGCTTCCATCAAATTCATCACAGACTTTAGAAATTTCTAAGGGAAATATCCATAATGTAGGTCAAGGGGTCTGATGTTTTGTGAAACCCTGTGTCCATTATAAATCATATTTTAACATGGAGGAAAAAGTGTTTATGAAGCTGTGAAAGCAGAGTTCATTGTGAAATGCTATTAGCACAAACTGTTTTACAGTACTAACCGTTTTACAGTGATATAATGCGATTATGATTACTTCAGACTCATATTTGTGGTTTACTTGACGTAAAATTAGATAATAATCAGTTATGACTTATGTAGAATACTAATTTTTTTTTAAATAATAAAATTAGCATTATATACAGGCTATTATATTCTTCAGAAACACACAAAGCAGCTACTGTTTGTGGCTAGTTTTCCAATATATTCATTTTAAACCTCTTGAATGTGTACTGGAACCATTGAGAAGTATGCAGAGTACACTTTTTTCTTAGTTTACTGATAAAGGTTTGAGTTTCGCTTTTTTTTTTACTTCGCATGGCAGACGAAATACTAACTAACTATAATTCTTATATATTCTATATATATATTTATAAGTTATGCCATTTTACAAACATATTTAATGTTTGTAAAATGGTACAGCTTTTTAAATGTCTGAAAGTACACTCTTAACATCAGTCTGTCAAGCATTATAATATGATAATCAAAGTATTATTTAATAATAGAAATTTAGTAATTAGAATTAAAACTTGGTAACCATGAATTTAGGACTGGTGCTTTTTTTGGTCATTCAGTGTTCCAGTAAAAAAAACGAACAATAACACTGATAAGATATTATTATACGAATTCTACTAATAATAACAATATAAAAACGCACTAAGGATTAATGAGCTGCTGGATTAATGAATATTAATCAGGTTGTTTGCGTTTGCTCGAACTGATTCGCTGAAATCAAAACAGGGATGATAATAGGTGAGCACCAGCCAGTGAGATTGTCGTTTGTGCATTAGTTCCGTCTACTACAGGAAAACCCGGCAGTTCTTAAAAGCTGAAGAATTCCAAAGGAACTCCGTTATTTTTACAGGAAAATACAACAAAGTATATAGTTTAAATGTAGTGCATCAATTCTGCATGTTATGTAAGACTCTCACTCGCTCTCACTCTTTGCGCGTGTGAGAGAAAGCAATGGCGAGTCGTGCACCTTCACACTAGAAACACATTACGCCAAATACACAAACACAGGTGCGCTGCGCATCCATTGAGATGAAATGATAAATAGCACAGATCGTTTGACTGAGAGTGAAACTCTGAAGCGCTCAGTGTTTGGTGAATGAAATTATATCTGTGCTAAACTTATACTTGGCCTCCAACTCACACACTGGCGAGTAAAATCTGAGAATTTATTAGCCATTGGCTAATATTAAACATCATTTAGTCGCCCAGAGTGAAGATTTAGTCGCATATGCGAGTGATTTACTCGCAATGTAGAGTGTTGATTAGCATTCACAGAGATCTGTGAGATTTTTTTTTTTGTTGAAATTGGAAAAAGACAATCCGTTCAGCAATCTTTTGTTGACTGCAGGGACTGGGAGACATAAACGGATGTGACTTGTGACAAACAGCAGTTTGGCGTCTGGTGTTATCTTGGCGAGCGACACATTGGGGGGTGAGATTACAGAGCTCACTTCCTGCTCTGGCTTAGCATGGGACAAAACAAGAGGTGTGAACAGACTTAGGCATTTTGAGGTTATGTTTTCATCTCTGGGTGTTTTCATCACAGAGGCTGTTGTCAAAAGCATCTCTCGGTAATGTCAAATAAAATTGGGTTTCCGACATTGTGAACTCCCATACGAATTGCACATCAGCTGTGCATACCCTGCAGCGTCGTGTCCCAGTGTTCCTGATCAGCTTCCCTGCTCATACTGCTTGCACTAAAAGCTGGACTGGTAAACATGAAGCATTGATAAATTCAGTGGCCCACTGGTATCAATCTGGACTTAAAGGGATAGTTCACCCAAAATTCTGTCATTAATTAATTACTCACCCTCATGTCGTTCCAAACCCATAAGACCTTTGTTCATCTCCAACACGATATATTTGATGAAATCCGAGAGAAAAGTATTCTTGTAGCTTCATAAAATTACAGTTGAACCACTGATGTCACATGGACTATTTTAATGATGTCTTTACTACCTTTCTGGGTCTTGAATGTGTCAGCTGCGTTGTTGTCTGTGCAGGGTTAGAAAGTGCTCGGATTTTATCAAAAATATCTTAATTTGTGTTCGATGAACGAAGATGAACGAAGTTCTTACAGGTTTGGAGCGACATGAGGGTGAGTAATTAATGGGGTGAATTATCCCTTTAAATGTAATTACAGTTAATTAAAATAAAGGTTTTGTGGTTATTAGTCCATGTGTGTTAGATTTTAGGGTATCTTTGTGTGATTTTTACCGCTAGATATTGATAAAATGCACTTTTAACATATATACAGTATTGTTCAAAAGTTTGGGGTCAGTAGTATATATTTTTAAATGTTCTGGAAAGAAGACTATTATGTTCAACAATTCCGCTTTTATTTTTTAAAAAATACAGTTAAAACTAATATTGTGAAATACGATTGCAATGTCAAATAACTGTTTTCTGTTATAATATAATACAATTTAATTCAAGTTTGCTGAATAAAGGTATAAAAGTAATAAAACTCTTTAAAGCAATACTTTGAAGCTAAAATGCAAATTTAAGAAAAGAAAAATCCATATCAACTAATCAACCTTACTAATCAACTAGTGGGTTAGTACACCAATTCTCCACATTCGAACGAATTCACCACCATCAACAATCGAAAGTTTCTCATAATAAAAAAGTGTCTAATCCATTCATATTTAAAAACTCTTAAAGCAGGATACAGGACAGTTATAAAGAGTGTAAGGTCTAGAAATGCGTTTTGTAGAAGTGAACTACTTTGAATTTGAGTGTAGTGTTTTTAGAACGTTGTGTCGTGTAAAAAGCCATAAAAAGCCTAGCTCATGTTTACTTAAAAAGGCAAGGCGAAATGCAAATCGGAATGCAAAAATGGACTTTGATAACTAACCCTACTGTGACCCACTACTCAACTCTTTGTTGAGACAACCAACTAGTCGATTATCTAAATATGTCCATTTGTACATCCTAGAGATCACGCATTCCAGAATCGAACCTTCAAACCTGAAATTGTCCTTTGCTAGGCCACAAGGCAAACATTTTATTTCTATCTTAATTTCCCCCAGCCAAGTATTTTGCATTCGCCGGAGAGGACAGCTGTATCTGATTCACTGATTATTGGACATATTTGACAACTATTCCACACCTATTCCCCAGGCCAGCGTCAGCTTGGCACATTGCAACCATTTAGGGCAATTCGCATGAATCATCGGCCCGACGTCTGGCACGGATCAGGCTGCGCTCAGCACAGTTGAGCGGGCATCTGCCAGTGCTTTCTCTTATGAGGTCTCTCATAAGCCGCCAATGCTTGTGTGGGCTAACAACTCGGATATGGTGCTGGATAAGAACGCGATGGGCTTGTTTGCTTGAATAAAGACTCTGTAAAACGGACCAACAAACAAGCAGTAAATCATGCTTTGTTAATTCAGATGCAAGATGGAGTTTAATTATGCCTGAAATTCAATTTGTTTGACCACTGTGACTAGTGAAAACTTAAAGGCTGTGATGTATAATTTTGGTTTGGAGAGTCGAGGGAACTTTAAAGGCTTTTCACCGGCCTGTCAGGAGGGGTTTAGAGGTAAATGGTCTCTTTTGTGCGTGTGAGCTGGGATGCCAGTGCTTTTGAGTGTCGTGTGTTCACCCCATGGCATGTTCCAGAAAATTGGCTTCGAGAAGATGACACGACTCTCTGCACGTGTGCAATGTTTGTTTAGGAAATAAGCTGGGTGAGTAGAATCTAGATCGTGATTGGTTGATCTGACACCTCTTATTGTGTACAGTATATAGAACTCATAAGCGCAGAATGACTCAATTGGGACCATTTTCTCATGCTAATGAATACAGATAAGCACAAATTGACAGCGTTGTTCTTAAAAATAGAGTTTTGTGTTTCAGATGCTCAGTTTTACAACTTGGATGCGCATTTTGAATGTTTTGACTACTTGAGTAGTTGGCGGAAGTCAACCATCTAATCAAGAACTGAATTGGGAAATAGAGCAAGTTTTTTTTATTGTTTACTTACCTGCATTATACAGTACAACAGTTAGATCTGGTCATCATTTGATGGGCAAAGTGATATTTTGTGTAAATTTTGAGTTTAGCATAACAGATGATACCTTGTTTGTTTCACTCTGCTTGTCTTTTTCTATTGTTCCAGACCAGTGTAAATTATTTTATATTTGTGTGTATATTTTAATTTACTTTATATTTTTTTTAACTTTTTATTTTTGACCTAATTTTATTTTATTGTAATAAAAATATGCAAAGATATTTCAAAATAATATAATTTTTTTTATTTCATTTATAGACTATTTGTATTTTTAATATTTAAAGTTTTTCCACGGTTTAATTATTATTTATTATTATTACTATTAGTGGTTGTGTTGTTATTTTTTGTTTTGTTTATGTACTTGTTATTAGTTTTATACCCACACCACAATATAAAATATGTTATAATTTTGCATTTTTTTATTTTCTTTTTCTTTTATGTTTACCTTAATTTTATTTAAAAAGAAGTTTTTATATATTTTTTTTCTATGAAAAACTGTTTTTTTTTTTGTATTTTTTATTAACTATTTAATGTTTTACTTTTTTTATTTTATTTTGTACTTTTTATACTTAAATTTATGTAATTTTCTTTTAAATCTATTTTTGTGATATTAATTTTTAATTTTTTTTTTTTACTTTTTAATGTTTTAATATTACAAAATATAAAAATGTAAAAAGCATCTGCATATTTCCATTAATTTCTCAGTGATCGCAATGAAAAGTCAGTATTGTCCTTTGAAAACATTTATCAGGACTCAAATGCTGGAAATGTTAAATGCAACTCATATATGCTATAGTGCATAAGTATCCATAATAATACAAATGTCTTTGAGAAACTTTCATTCCAACTTTCAGTTGCAACTGTCTAGTAATGCTAGTAAAGTTTATGTCATTGAGCTAAGCTACATCATGGTTTTCAATAGCATGACTCTCAATTCTTATGAACTGAGAGTCATGTAGATCAGGTAGATCAGAATTCGCAAGACAATTGGCCTTGATGTTTATAATTAGTAATTGTATGCCACTCCATAACACAGTGCCAGCAAAACCTCATGTTCCGTTCAGTCTGAAGTAACTTGCCATCCATTATACAAGTTTTTCTTGTCTTGCACATGCCCAAATGTACTCGGTGACCATGATGAGGTGAGTCAGTTTCAGCTGTGCCCAGCGCCACACCGAGCACTAATTCACTTCTGCAACTTTCTGCCTGTTGCTGACACTCAGGAACTCTCCGGTGACAGCTTTCAGGTAATGAAATAACCCAGCTGGGATATTCTTTACCCCTGTCTGGGACATAGAGTACAATACTTTCACGTCAATGGAAATGATTCAGCTCCGTAAAGCGAGAGAAACGCTGAAATATTTGGCCCCAGCAGGGTACACTTTCTCTGGCTATTGAAGTCTTGGGGCGTGAAGTACCCTTGCCCCTCCGCAGACAGGAAATTTGAGATAGCCTGACCCTGTTCAGCTGCTGGTGCTGACGCAGATCCTGGCTTTATTCTCAAGGTATTGGCTGCCTGGACAAACACGGCCCCTGCTGTGGGATGTCTTATATTGTAAGTTTCTCATTCTGAGGAGAAACTGGCCTTGCATTTGCTCTACTCGCTATTTCACTCTATTCATTGGTATCAAGCTAGATTAGATGGTAAGGTCGCATTTTGGATGTTTTTCTACTTGAAATAAGTCGACCGACTAGTCAAGAACTGAAGAAATGGAGCAAGTTTCAGTTTCTTTAAATTATTGATTTATTTGCACAATACAGCAGTTAGTTCCAGTTGTCATTTTGATAGGCCAACAAATGTATTTATTTATTTATTTTTGTACATTCAGTTTAATATAATGTTGCTCTAGTGCTGTTACGATTCCCTGTTTTCACATCCATGCCATTATATATATATATAAATGTGTGTGTATATTATATAGTACTATATATAATATATATATATATATATATATATTTATATCTATATAGCTCTGATATTATATCTTATATATATATATTGTATAGATAATCATTAGTCATTGACTAGGTCAAAAACCTGATTGGGAATGGAACAGTGTTTTGTGCTATGTAGCATATGATCATGCCCAATAATGTGCTATTTTATTATGTAGGCTTAACCCAGTTCTCTGGTATGACTTTCTCGTTTGTTTTTTCACTACTCCTATCACTGGTCTTTCTCAGAACAGGTTTCTTAAACTGGTGTTCACTCTTGTTGTTTTCGTCTACCCCGAACCTGCCGTGACTTATTCTCGTTCGTCATGTTGTTTTCTAACTTCAAGTATGTTTGTTTAGAGTGAAGTGGGATTGCTAGTACCTTGTTGTGTATGTCTTTACTCATCGGACAAAGACTTCTTTGTGCCGCGTTGAATCTACTCGGCACTCTCGCTCCGCTTTAGGCGCCCTTGCCGCCTTTATATCATTAGTATTGTTCCTATACTCGATTGGCTGTATACACATCATTGTCCAGTGTTGTAAGGTCGTTCGTCGTATGATAGAAAATTCATAGCATTTACCCTCTCCGCAGAGATTCCCGCTGGCCTTCACCCCTAACAGCAAAACAAAAACCAACGGAAGTAATCCCTCCTAACAAGGTTTTCTTTCCCGGCTGTCCTTCTGGAAACCTGGAAATATTTTTTGTTTAAACAATCACTGTAATCTCCAGCGTACACCCCATCTGTCCTATCGGCCTGTTTTCCAAAGCCTGCAGCCACTCATTTCTGGCCTTGTTGTTTGTTTTTTCCTTTCATTCGTATTTTTTTCCCTAGACGGGATGAAAAATAACAGAACGGTCGAAAACATCTCACAATAAGACGGTTTGTGCAATGTTTGTTCTCGCCGAGTGTGCTGTGATCTTTTTATGGTACATAACGCTGTGTGAAAAGGCACCAAATTGTGGATTGATTCATACCGTGTCGCACATGAGGCGAACACGGATCGGGGTCGACTTCCTGTCTGCGATCCCAAACCCGATGATGGTTGGAAGTGGGCTGAGCTGTATTAAAATGTTTTGATGCATGGGGGCGGTCCAGCATGCGACAGTGACATATTGTGGAAGCTCCCGTGGGCTGGAGGCAGACAGGTAGAAGACAAATGGATATCGGCCCATGCTGTTCATCATTCCGTTGGGCTAACAGTGACCACAGCCAACTTACCCCGGCCAAGCCCCCACCATCTTCAACTCCTCCTCTCCTTCTTCTTCCTCTGAGGTGCTTGGTTTTGCTGCAGATGATGGCCACATGGTGTTAATTTGTACAGTTTGTTTTTAGCTGTCAGTTTTTGTCTTGGTAAAATGTCCTTTAAATGTAGACAATATTTTGTGTAGTCATACATTACATGCATTTTAAGCACCCTAAAATGGTTACATTGAATGGTTAGTTGACAGGGGAAAGGGGTAATGAAAATGTGCAAAATGAGAAATTGAGGAAATCTTTTTTAACCTAAATTATTTGAGAAATGTTTACATTTAAAATAGTCTCAATGTTAAGATATTAGGTAACATTGTGATATTCACAAATATAAGAAAATTGAGATATGAAGTCATAACTGCAAGAATTTAAAGCAGCAAAAGGTAACAGGTAACGTTTCATATACCCTACCATTCAGTATTTTTAAAAATAAATGTAATACTTTACAGGATAAAAGATACAGGAGACAGAATTTTTCCAGCAAGGAAAATTTACAGTAAATACATTTATTATGTTACATAAGATCCTATTTGAAAATGTTGTTGTTAAAAAAGGTTTGGAACTTCATCAAATCTATTTATCAAAAAACAAACAAAAAAAAAACAGTTTACGCAAAAAATATTAAGGAGGACAATGGTTTTTAACATTGATAATAATAATAATGTTTTCTTATCCCTAAATTCATATTAGACTGTTCTTAAGCTCATGTGACACTGAAGACTATAGGTAATGACTGCTAAAAATTATTTACAATTTTTAATGAAATTAAAAATTCTAAATAGTAAAACTTTTTAATTTAAAATTGTAACAATATTGCTGTTTTTCCTGTAGTTTTGATCAAACAGATATAGATTTGCAAATCTTATCAGCTCCAAACCTTTGAATTATTAAATCACAATTATGATAATATAATTGATATAAAAATATACATTATTGCTGTTTTTAAAATAAGTCTTAATGGCAAGAAATTAAGTCACAGTTATGAGAATTAAGTGCATTTTAATGAAAATAAATAATAATAATTTATTATTAGTAGTAGTGGTATTACTTTACCCTGAGGTGGAAACAAGCTTTCGTAGAAAACATTTTGAAAGATATTAAACATTCATGTATTTTGAAATCATTTTGGATAGATTATATGATAGTGGTGTTTGCACTGGTCCAAAATACTCATTTATTTTGGTTTCAGTTCATTTATATCCATTTATTTTCTTTTTCACTGACTAGAAAATAACCATCTCCACTGTTTAGGCTCAGACCACTATCATTTATTATGTTGTCTTTGAAGAGGGTTTTCTGTTGGTTTTAGCCCCTTTTGGTAGTTTTAAGAGACTAAGAAGCCATAATGTGAGTCAACAATCAATAGCCTTTTGATATTGACCAGCGTGAGGCGTAACTCATCAGACGGGCCTACAGGCCACAGAACAGCCACATTTTTCACATGTGGAGGCGCTCATCGTGTGGTAATCTCTCATGGTGAGCTCTCATGCTTATACGATGCTGGATGTCACCCTAAAATATAAACAGTATAACATAGAGGGGGATGGAGAGGTCATGCACAAATGAAGAAGAACGAATGGCTGTGACCTGGGGACATCCATCTAACTGCTTTTCTGGAGCTGCTGGTGGTTGAAACCAGAGGCGTGAAGATCATCCACTAGCTCGATCGGATGAAGGAACACAATCACAGACCTCAGCTGATTTATTTAGACAAAGATGTCACTATCCATACTACGCAAGGTAAATTAAACGTAACTAACACCTTGAAGTGCAATATCTCCAGGGAGTGATGCTTGATCCGTATCGAGCATCTGACCTTCTGCTTCATAATCTATCCATTTGTGTTCTACACTTGGATCTGAAACCAACCGTCCCCTATTATCAGAGTGCTGATGTATGTTGATTATTTTTTTCTAAGCGACCATAAATTTGGACTATTGATTATCTATGCTTAATACAGAAAATATGTCAATGGGATTCTAATGGCTTCCATGGAAGCAGCTGTGTTACTTATTAAAGATGCAAAAAGCCAGGTCGAAATGTTGGTAAATCTGATGAACAAGCAATACGCTGCTGCCCCGTGCAGTGAATTGTGAAGTCCTCTTTGGGTACAATTGGTCCCATAACTATATTTAGGCACATAACCCACTAAATCAAAGGGATAGTTCACCCAAAAAATGAAAAATTTGTCATTTACTTACCCTTAAAGCAATAGTGCACCCAAAAATTTACATTGGCTGAAAATGTACTCACTCTCGGGCCATCAAAGATGTAGATTACTTTTTCTTCATTCTTTCTCACCAATTGATCCTCAGCAGTGAATGGGTGCCGTCAGAATGAGAGTTTAAAGCGCTGATAAAAACATCACAATAATCCACAAGTAATCCACACGACTCCAGTCCATCAATTAATGTCTTGTGAAGGGAAAAGCTACGTATTTGTAAGAACACATCTTCAATAAAAAGTTTAAACTCTTTATACACCCCACCTGCGTCAGGCCACAATGCAAGTCCTATCTTAATAGAGTGCTGGCCTCTTCCTCCAGTGAAAACATCCACTGTTGTCATCTCTCATGAAAATTCACTAACATACTTGTTTAAAACAGTTTTTGACAGTTTTTTGCCTTGTAAACAGTGCTTTGTCGGTGCTATTTTCTCACAACCTGATTTCAACTAGAATAATGGAAGATTTGGAAGCTAGAAGCAACGGTTTGATGAGTTCAAACATCTTTAGGGTTGATTATCACAAACTCAGGTTTTTGCTTCACAAGAGACTGTTATTGAGGGACTGAGTCGTGTGATTATTTATATGGATTATTGTGATGGATTTTTATCAACGTCCGGAACTGGACTGCCTCTGATGTGCACCCATTCACTGCATAATCACATTTTGGTGAAAACTAACTAATTGCATTTTCGTGGCCTGATGTGATTACATTTTCTGCAAGTTTTGTTTTTTTTGGGTAAACTTATCCTTCAGTTTTATTTTAAACCCATTTAACTTTCTAAATGAATACACAATGAAGATCTAAGACAGATGCTGAGATTTCCCGCTGACTATCATCACGACATCGCAGTTTTTGTTTCATTTCTCATCCAAAGGTGTTTTGTATGACTTCAGACTTGGAAGTTAATGGAAAATATCCACTTTTGTGATGCCCTTTGGTGTGCGTTTAAGCTCTTTCTTTTTTTTAATCGTGAAAGCTCCAGGGGTCCCAATTGTATCTGGGCATGAAAAGAGGTAGTAAAACATATCCAGAATTTTCATTTTTGGTGAACTCTCCCAAAAATGGGATAGGGGACCCAAGGGATAATTCACCCAAAAATGAAAATTCTGTCATTAATTACCCTCATATTGTCCCAAACCTGTAAGACCTTTGTTCATCTTCAGAACACTAATTAGTGTTTTTTTGATTAAATCTGAGAGCGTTGACCATACATAGACAGCAAGGGAACTACCACGTCAAAGGCCCAGAAAGGTAGTAAGGACATTGATAAAACTGTCCATGCGACATCAGCGGTTCAATATTTTTGTGCCCAAAGAAACCAAAAATAATGACTTTATTCAACAATTTCTTCTCTTCCGTTTCAGTCTTTGATGCGCGTTCACGAGAGTACCACGACATACAAGTTTTTAGCTTGAGCTTAATAAACAAATCACCTTCCAATACACTTCAAGGTGGTTCATTTGTTCCCTATTGGATTGGATGTTTTTTAGATGCAGTATGAAGAAAATATGTTTATGTTTTACACTTTTATGTGGAGGAATAAAGGTTTGCTTCTAAAAAAAAGTTCACACTTAATATTGCTTGAAGACAGGGACATTTCAAAGCACGCAGTGAGGCATCGGCCAAATCAAAGCTGACAGAAAAAGATGATGGGCAAATACTATTCTGAGCTTACCTTTGCGAGAGAGCACAGCATGGTCCATTTGTCATTGAGGGGAAAAAGACAAGGAGGATGATGAAAATGACCGAAGATACCGACCGGCATGTAACTTTTCATGCTTGGAGAGATGCTTTATGATTGGACGGTATGCAATATACCTTTTACCTTATTTTGATTCAAGTCATCCCCATTCTGAAAGAAGCGTGTATTTCTTTTGGGCTCAACTGTCCATTTGTTTCTTGTTCCACAAGCTATCTGGCTGCCAGAGGCTGTGGGACCTGGTTTTGGCTCCAAGATTAGGATTGTGCTGGCAGCTCCATCCATTTAGTTTACACCAGAGTCCAGCAGACCAGGCCCATGTAACACATTGCATCCTGGGGCGGTTGATCAGTCACAATGGATGGGACATGATGAGATAGAAAAAGGGTCTTGGGTCCAATCTCAAGGCCCTTGTCACCAGCCCCCGGCCTCTATTTAACACCCTCCTTGTAGTGAATGGAAGTCTGATTTATTTCTGTGAATCAGTTCTTTTAAAGGCTTTTTTTTTAAAGTAGGGATTATATAATTACCTCATCATGTTGTCCCTGATATCCTGGCATTGCACATTAAATGCTTTCAAACGCATAATACTGTTTATTGCGTTTTATTAGCCTTATTAAATGTTATTAGTTAGGCTATCTATTGTAGTTTAAGTGTCAGTTCATTTTGTTGCATCCATGATACAGCTCGTAAATACTAAAATGTATTTATTTATTTATTTCCGCCATTCAGTTATTTGTATTTGCTTGTTTATTTGGTTTTGTTTAGTTGTTTTTGTTTAGTTATTTTGCTTAGTTGTTAGTTTATAAGTATCACTTATTTATTTTTATTGTTTATATTTGCTCCCCATTCTTTGATTATAATGTGTTTTTTTGTTTGGTATTTATTTATTTTTTTTTTACAATTATTTTTATTTGCTTTGATTTTTTATTATTATGTATTGTTATAGTCTTATTCATATGTGATTGATATATTAATATTTTATTAATACTTTATTAATCATTTATTTAATGAATATTTGTCATTTTAGAATAAATTTTTTAAGTTTAGAGTTGTAATATTTTGTATCTTTGTATATTTTTGATCGTCTATCATATGTTTATATTTTTTATATTTTAAGTTTTAGTTATTTAGTACAACTTTAGCAATAGGTGAAATAAAATAAGTTTAAGTTTTGGTTTTTATGTACATTTCAGTTAATGTTATTTCAACAACAACAACAACAAAAAGATAAAATTAATTAATTAATTCATTCATTCATTCATTCATGTTGATAAAACCGTCATGCAGTCAGATCATAAACATATTTCCAATACACTTATTTGTAACGTTTCTGCTACTCAGCCGTCATTGTAATTAGCTTTTTGCCATAACAGTCAAATCCTCTTTAAATAAATGACCGAATCGAATCATTCAGATGAATCGTTCAGACTGGTTTTGTGAATTGATCCATTAAAAAGGATTTAATTCAAAATCATTTATGAGTCAGACGTCCCTTTTCATGAATCTGCCTATTGTTTGGCAAGAACACCAGTAGTTTTTCCAAGAGTGCCATTTTATAGCACCCGTTTATTGTTTATAAGGTGACTCATGACATAGGGAGGTCAAGGAAACTTCATCTTTCATAAGTGGAGGCAATGACAATTTCACATGTCAATGAATCCAGAAGCGGAGGAATGTTTAATAAACTGCTTGTATTAGTTGTCTTCAATGTGGCCATGCTGTGTCAGCAGGTATAAGCCACACGTTATTTGAGGGTTGTAATTATCATCACCGTTAGGACATATGAGTGACAAGGACTTGAGAAATGGCTCTCTGAGCGTCACAGGAAATTGCACACGCGCACAGCCAGTCAGAACTGCGATTAACTACAGATTCAAACGTCTGGAAGAATTTATTCATAAGCAAACTGACCTTTTGTTTTCTATTTGTTGAAGACGCTTCACCACTCATCTCACTGGCTTTATCAGCTGTCTGATGGAGAAGAAACTACTTGGAAGTGTGTTGAAACGCCGTCAACAGATGGAAAGCACAATCCGGTGGCTTATGACTAAATTCCACCAGGCATTCTTCGATGACCCGGATTAATAAATAATCTTGCGGTTGTAATGCAGATTCATTATGTAGCATCTGTTCCCCTTCTGGACCCGGCTACCATGCTGACGTACGGAAAGCAAATGTGATATCTCATGAAAATAATTCTGAATAAATGGTTTAAGCCAAGTGGATGCATCTTGCATGTGCCAATATATTCGGTAACATTCTACAAATGCTGGGAAATGTGGTCTTCATTTATTTGTTTGTTTGTTGGTTAGTTGGTTAATATGTTTAATTTATATAGCACCTTTTCCAGTGAACCATCATTTCATACATAGAAGGACAATAGACATTTGCCAAGTTCAATTGCACATATAGGCAACTAGGTTTAGTGAAGAGTCAAGAATGATACAAAGTTTTTGAAGGTGGCAGATGGAATAATTGATGTAGCTTCAAGGTCAAATTTGCGGGCATTAGTTATGTTTTTTGTTATAGTTGGGGGGCCGACAAGTAAGGTTTTGGTTTTTGTCAAGTTCAAACTGAGAGAATTGGAGTTAAACCAGGTCTTTAACTCGTTGACATATGACAATAGAGATGCAGTCAGGTCGGCAAGCAGTATATATCTGGATATCGTTGACATAGCAGTGGTACTGAAAACCGTGGTGGTGAATAATTTGTCCAAGGGGCATAATATAAATAAGAAATAATAGTGGCCCTAGAACTGAGCCCTGTGGCACACCCTGTTTGGTTGGTTTTATATATTTGGTTATTTATAAAAAATTATATCCGTGAATTTAATTTGGTTATTTGATAATCTGTTTATTTTGCTTAATTTTATTATCATTTTTATATTCACTTTTTATTTGATTTTATTTACTGGGTTTTTATGATTTTATTTATTTTGCTTAGTTGTTTATAAGTATTATTTTTTTTTTTCTTCTTTTATTTTCTTATTTTTTTTATTTATCATTTATTTTGGTGTTTGTGTTTTAAGTTATTGGATTGTTTGGATTTTTTTTTTTTTTTTTTTTTTTTTTTTTTTTTTTTTTTTTTTTAATTATGTTTTTTTTTTTTTTGCATATTTTTGTTTATTAATCATTTAGTTGTTTATTTCATTTAGTTATTTGGCTTGTTTGGTAATTTTATTCAATTTTTAATTTAATTTATTTGTGTTTATTAATTTATTAATTTATTTGCTTTATTTATTATTTAGTAGGTCGGTTTAAGCACTGTTGTCTACATCAGTGATGTGAATAATTATATGGTTGATTGTGTTTTATGGGCATGTAGTATTGTTTTTTCAACTTTTTTCCTTGAGACCACCAGTCTATGCTTTTCACTGTGTGCGCCTTTCTACCAGATTTAACTGCAAGTCGACACTTTCCGTAATAGGCACCCTCGGTTTTGATCAAACCTTGTCGTTTTACTCAATTACTCTCCCACAGTTTTGGAGCATGCTGTGCTTTTCCTGGTCCCAAATTTGAGAGCTAATTTGAATAGGCCCTGTTATTTTACTGGCGAAAACATGTCAATTAAACCATGGAGGTCATAGATGGGTCATAAAAAATCATAAAATTAAATGACAATGTGAATATTTTCCTCTCTCTTTTTTGGTGAGACCAAATGAATGTTAAATATACAATGTTCATTATAACCAGGCAAGAAGAAGCACTTCTCGGTTGCTTTTGCTCCAGGGTGGCCCGCTAATGCTTTCAGACCTGCACAACTCTAAACAATATAATTTAGCATGGATCCTGGAAGAATACACACTATTAGTACCCCTCAAGTAATGTAGAAAGAAAAGCTTACAAAGAAACTCAATGACTTCATACTTCAAGTTAGCAAACAATAAACAATGACAATAAAGTTGTGATGTTAAAGTGAGAGTTCTCCTGAAAAATAGCACCATAGTAAAGCAAATTTAGATTTTTGTATCAGAAATTACTTGAAGTAAGAGGTCAGGTGTTGTTTTTTCTAAATTTTCCTCCACATATGACCATTGCCTCATGTTTTCAGTTGAGTCTGGCCTATTTTTCGCCTCAGGAAGCACCGTTCCTGTGCCAACTCTTGCCTGGGGACAAATTAAGACAGTGAGGTATATCTGAATAAAACTGCAGGCCTCTCAAAATGCTCTAGCAAAATCACCTGAACTGTACAATAGCATTGCCACGTATGTGTTTAGATTTTTATGCAGCCAGACATAAGCCAGTATTACAGCCATGCTGTCCGGGCAAGATAACACTGAGTGCTATGAGTAAGCGAAGCACTTCGCTTTATCCCCCTCAACTCATATAGAACTTCCCGGGACTAAACTCTGATCCAATGATTGCCAGGCAAAAGCCGAATGTAGGAGTGTAAATGTATGATAAAACTGTCATTTCCCAAGTGATAGATGGAGCTTAGGTTGCATTTCATTTGAGAGCAAAATAAGAGTTTAATCCTTGTCCTACTAGTTGTTTTGATGCTACTTGAACTTAGCAGATGAGTGTCAGGAATTAGCAAGTAGCAACAACACTTGCACGTTTAGCGTCGCTTTCATCTCCACATGTTAAGACAGGGATCAGTATTATAGCTGAGATGAGAAGAAATTATTATCTAGATGTTAGCCTGCTCTGTTCGCATCAAAAGAGCCAAAGGAATACCCAGCAACCCCAGTTAACCCACAAGAACAGAACCTCCGCTAGTCATAAATGTGAAGCGACAGCTTCATGTCAGTAACACATAATGCTCCTAATGAAACTGTAAGTCTTTATTGCCTAGGCAAATTGAAGCTTGTTGCAGTAACCCAAATGTAGACTTAGACAGATTGCTGGTGCACACACTATCAGACAAGGCTTTTTGGTTTCTGATTTGCCTGGAAATAGAAGCTTGAGATGAAGTGGGCAGTTTTATCTAAAATTTCTTGGAGTTTCAACATGTTAAGACCTTAAACGTACTCTACACAAGTACTTGAATGCAAATACTTCTCGAACATTAATGTAAACAATCAGGCTACTCATTTAATCATGAACATACAGTAAATTAAGCAATAACAGGAGTAGACAAAATAGAAATGCATTTAACTGTTCATCACAAATGAAAAGAAATATCAATAAAATAAATTTTAAAAATAAATGTAAAATTATCTCAATATTAATAATTGGTAAACTTGTTTTAATTATTTATTTTTAACAAAATGTATATTTTTAAATGTATTTATCTACATTTATAGTTGCTTACTTGACTGATTTATTTATTTATTAGTTGCTCAAATGACTCTTAAATTTCACATATAGGCCTCAATACTGTCATGGTGGACCAACACTATTAAGAGAACCCTGTCGATCAGAGGCTACCTAACATGTGGTTTAATGCCACAGCAACTCTAGCGCCCCCTTGAGTACTGGAGTTATATGTCACTGTTAATCCCAAAATATACTTCACTTTTTACCTGTACGTGAGTTTCGGCATCAGAATAGTACGCGCACCACCCAATTTTTGTACGCACAGGTCGCACATGCGCATTGAATTTGTTTTGCAGTAATCAGTTGTTCCACAAGGTGGCAACACTGTCCCGGGCCATTGTTTCACAGTAGAAAACAAAACTAATGGAAACTAAGATGGAACAACATCAATAAAATAGCGGAGACTACAACAACAACAACAGATGGCCGCATTGACAAGCGCTTGTGAGCGAGAGGGGATTGGATAGACCAGCTTTGGTTTAAAAGAGTTCACAAATATTTGTTATCGGTCATAAATTATGGGGAACAATAGTGCAGACACTGGACATGGATGAAGCTTTCAAGAGCGCATGTGTCGACCGTCTGTGTGTTCGTGCACAACATCAAATGGAGTATACTTTGAAAGGCTATGCGTTCGAATATACACATACGCATACACTTACAAAAACGCAAAGTATACTTTGGGCTTCATTTTATTTTTTAGTCTAAGTTGTTTAGCTCCTGACATCTATTTTGTGAAACAAAACAAGGGTTCAAGCATGGGTGTTTGTGCGAGTTTTGAATGTGATCCGCATTATTCTTTTTTGGAACATATTGTTACGGGCCAGCAGTGGCTTAAACCCAAAATGTGAATCATTTAACATATTTGATCTTATTTTTACTACAGAGTTATGGAAAACATTTCATTACAAAAGCCACTGCACTGCAGCAACAGAAAAAAATGAGGAATTTGTAAGAACAAAAAGAGAAGGATTAATAAATTACAAGCCAAAACTTTAATATTTTTTTCAACAAAAGCACTATAATGAGATACCTTTGAAGAGTGAGGCGTTGCGTTAAACTTACATGCTTATTCAAATGAAGCTGAAACCTGTGAATTTTACATGAAACTCATTTGAATTCCACGCTGTGACCGTTTGGCCGTAGACGGTGGCTGACGTGATTATTCTAAGTTAAAGCGAACCTCTGCATTCTTACAGATTCAAGCGTGTGTGTGTGGGTGGTCATGTGTGCTGGTGTGTAGGACTGTTTTACAGTAGATGTAGAAGAATGCATTTTTCAGTGCAGAACACGCACACATGGCGTAACTGAGCAAGAGGGAGATTTCTAGCTCTTGGTAGCATGCAATAAAATTTTTAACAGACTTGACTCAAGCCTACATCCCCATTTGATCTAGAGCTCTGTCAACTTATTTTTTATATATGAAGTGAATTGTTAAGTTACAAGAAAAAAATAGGTTCTTGGAAGTGCCTCTGTGAGGATATTTCCTACATTTTATTTTTCCCACTATGTGTTCCTGCTTTATTTATTTATTTAGAAAGATAGAAAAGTATTGTGGGATGAATACCAGTTTTCAAACTATGACAATCAATATTGCCCATTGATATTGATTATTATTCGCCATTGGACATTGCACAACCCATGTCTTTGTATATTCATTCAGAAATTTATGAACAAAGAAGCCTAAACTCGCTTATATTAACTGCCTCACAGCCTCGTTTTCATTCACGTCAATTTAAATAAGATGTCTATCCAGAGTCACGGAGTCATGTTTTCAAATTGCCATAATCCAATCCCTGACTATTTGAACTCAAAAGCGGTTTTCTCCTGCCATTGTGGCATTTTTCTTCTATGCATCATGAATATAATTTAATATTTTATCATCCTCTGGCATCTTACACAATATATGAAATTATAATACCGAGCATGTGTAATGAAGATTTCAGTCCTCATTACAAAGGGAATATGAAACGACCGTTTGATTTGTTTTTTTTTTCCAAGTTCATCATGAATATTTGAATTCACAAGCGAGCATGTCGATCGAGATTCAACGACTCTTTGTATTTGCTTCATTTTCTATAATTTCCACGCCAAACAAAAGCGAGATATTAAACAAGCTCCTATGACTCCGTCTTCCCCGAGAGAATTTGTGTGTCCTGCAGGCATGAATAAGCAAAACATGAATATTCAAGACAAGGCCGCTTCTAATCTCCCTTATGCAATTCACACAGGTGATAATGCGGCACTGCCCAGTCGTGCACAACAAAAAGGTGTTTTTATCAAGCCCATACCTTTTATAAATGATCATTTTGAATGGAGTAAAAACACTTTTTTTCACTTCACGTTCGATACTTGCAATTAAACATCATTCTTTAAGATTAACAGTACGTTGGATAATTTAGAGACAGTCTCGGGTGAAAGCAGGATACTGAATAAGCACATGGCGCCCAACGTGGGGACCTGCCAGGGGTGACAAATCGCTGGTAATCGGTTGCAGTGCATGTTAGCCGCAGCCAAGGAGAGCATTACTTTAATTTTACATTTCTGAAAGAGGTGGCGTCTCCCTTTTATGTTGATGGATATTAACAGGGTCTGTCAACGCAGATGCTTGAAGAACATGTAGGCAGGGCGATCAGACCCGAATGATGCTTCTATTCCGGTAGAGGAGAAGGGGGCGTCTGGAAGTGGCAAGTGGCTCGTTTGTGTCATAGTTTGTGTTGGCCTGTCACTGATGCTGAGTACCTCACGCTTTAGACGCACCACACACATGCGAATACATATGAAGTGTTCTGAAAGAGTAAGTAGGAAGCTTGAAGGTCATGTTTGACAGCTGAATTATATGCGATTACAGTAGGATTTGTGCTACCTGTATGGTCCATTTATGGCGAAATTTAGATTGAATTCAGCTTGGATGGATTTTTTTAGGCTGTTCAAATCATCATGGTTCTCAACTGGTGGGTTGTGACCTGGAAAAAAATGGTGAATGCAATTAAAAAGATGGTCCGACTAAAAAGGTTATGTAATTTATTCACCCTGATGTTGTTTTAAATCTGTATGACTTTTCTGCAGAATAAAAAAACCATCGGACGCCAATGACGTTCACTGTTACTGAAAAAAAAGAAGTATATTTATATTTTATTTTATTTATTTATTTAACGATGTATTTTATTGAGAATTTTTATAACCTTTAATGTTCTAAGTCGGATATTGTGCTCAACAGAAGAAGAAATAAAAAGTCATACAGATTTGTAATAGCATGAGGTTGAGTAAATGACAGAATTTTCATTATTGGGTAAAATATTATTTTTAATGCATTTAGCTATATTTTTGTGGATAACTTTTTTTTTTCAATCAGAATTGGAATTTGTGGTATTTTGGTGTAGTAAATTAAGGGAAACCTAGCAAAATTAGGCAGATGTCGACACGGACTGGTTGCTTAACATGCAAAGTGAAAGAAAATATGGGATTTAGAAACCAAAATCATCAATTTTCCAATTCAGAATTTTAAGAATTGTGCTTATTGTTGAGCCTATGTAGTTCATGGTTATATTAATAGCTGATATATGTTTGATTTAAAGGGCATTATTGTTCCTTTTATGCGATTTAACCCATTTTGGTACTGTGTTGTGAAGCCACTTGACGTTCAGTGTCAAATATGCTAGATAAAAGCCATTATAAATTGGTTGGTTATGACGGATATTTGTTTTAGGAATCGCTTGATTGGTTATTTTAACAGCAGAGCCGTTTTTAACAAAATAGAGTCTCTGTTGTAGCTGTCATTTATGCTTGTGTCCTACATCTGCTCGCCCCGTCTCATTCCCTAGGATTTGTCCTGCGGGACACGTCAGTCATGTAGCCTGCTCTGCACTGGAACGGTAGTTCCGCTGGAGTTTTGAATGGGAATGAGGGACTAAAGAGGCATATGTTGTATTGGAAATTATATTTAGCTCAGAAGCAAAGAAGGGACAGTCGCTATTAACAAGAAGAAAGGCATCTCATTTTCGTTGCTCAAGGTTAGCAGAAAGTAAAGGTACAGCAGTGAATGTGCCGTGACTGTTTGAGGAAATTTAAGGAATCTAATTTGCCAGAGCCAAGGTATTTCAGGACAGGTATGTCAATGCAAAAAGAACAGCTATTTGACATATGCTCTGGAATTGAACCAAAAATGGCTGCATTCTTGTCTGCTAGTTTTAGTCCAGTGCTTGGTTCTTGTATAGTGTCAAAAGGGATATTTTATTTTATTTTAGTTTATTGGATTTTGAAATACATACTTATCATTGTAAAAATATTATTTAAAAACAATATCCGATTAAAAATATTAAAATTAATGTTTCAATTAATTATATATGATTTATATTATTTATATTTATTTTATTTGTAAAGTATTTGTAATTTTTATCTGAGCACATTGCAACTAAACGGTGATCGCCATGCATTTTGTGATGTTTGGAAAAGAGCAGTTTTGACATTTTGATGTCTTCTTTTGTGTCATATGGGTTTGGGGAGACTTAAATGGTTAAGTTAAAGGGGTCCTATTATGCTTTTTCACTTTTTCAACTTTAGTTAGTCTGTAATGTTGCTGTTTGAGCATAAAAAAGATCTGCAAAAGCTACAAAGCTCAAAGTCTAATTCAAAAGGAGATATTTTATTTAACAGAAATCACTTTTCAAAAACTACAACGAACAACTCTTTTGGACTACAACGCATATTTTCCAGTATTTGTGATATCACAAATATCGACCAATGGTACGAGACCTGGTTGAGCTGCACTAGAAAATGCAACGAGTGTTATCACTATGTCAGAGACACACTAGCTTTCCCAAGGCAGATCTTACAATCATCCGGGTTTAAATCGTGCACAAATTGTTTTGATTTTGACGCAATATTTACACTGCAGCTCGCAGCAGGCTGCTATGGTAAGGGGCGTGACATTTCCCGACGAGGCGCCGAGTGGTGCCAATCACAACACACACTGGCCCAGCTAACCAATCACAGCACATTACGTATTTCAGAAGGCGGGCCTTCATCTGATACAGGAACTATTCGAGCCGTTCGTGCCAGACTGGGGAGAGAGATGCTGTAATAATGTAAAATATGTGAAATATATAATGTGTTTTTCGAACAACCTAGTATGAGAGCCTGTTCTAGTACACCCCTAAAACAAAATCAAGACTTTGTAAAAGAACATAATAGGACCCTTTACTATGATAGTTTTAGTTTTAAAGTCATTATGTGTGTGTTTTTTTTTTTTGCGTTTAAGTTGCATATAAAATCCACTTGGCTCAAAAATCTGAGGGGGCTTGATGCTTCTATCAAACTGCATGCATTATATAAACACACTGCTGTCTTTATGAAGACATTTGTTTATGCATTTCTCAGGCTTTACTTGCTCTATTTATTGTAGCACACAAATCCTCTGCGAACTTGAGAGGCGAGATCCATTTTTTGTACATTTCTTTCATAATCTGTTGTGATGAGAGCTCAAGGTTAAGCTAATGCCTTCTCTCTGCTGTCCCTGTTGTGTTGCTTATGAAAGATGGCGCCCCATTTTCTTTTTTTTCACTGATTTTCTGTGGCAGAGTCAGAGTCAATCAGCAACACTCCACACTATTCACCGGGGTGACAGATTGTTCCCTATTCTTAAAATGATGCAAAGTGTCACAGTGGAGATCATTAATTTGATTTTTTTATTATTACTGTCTCTTCACAGTCATTAAGAAAAGACTATTTTGCAACACTTCTATTTTTGTAATTAGCACAGGGAAACGTGACTGATTCCCAGAGGGACACACAGCAAAGCTAGCATCTGAAATCAGTACACTTTAATGTTGGAAAGTAAGAATATTTTTTATTGACAAAAAATTATTTATTTATGACTGAATGAATGAATGAATCCACAATATCCTAAATGGAGTCTGACATATGTCCCATAGTCACAACAAGTTGGCCGGTGGCTCCTCTCTTCACAACTTCTTTCGGCTCTGCTGTCCTGCCAGCTATAAATTGCTGTTAGGAACATTAGTTCTGATAAACAAATGCCAAAAGTCGCACTTCTAAGCACTCTAAATGCAAGACTCTGCCTTAAGATGATAACACCTATCATTTAATGATTCATCATTCTGCCTTCCTGTAGTTTCGTAGTTGAATGGAACGTCATTATGAACATGATAATCCTTACAGCTTCTCTTCACAGTTATATTGTACCATTACAGTCACGTCTCTCTATATTCACTTCTCAAATGCACTTCATGCTTGCTTGCTCCTTTTCCTCCACCGATAAGAAGGTGCGAATATAAAGGTAGAGCATAATTACTGTATTGTGCAGTGTAAAGGTTTGCAGAATTATGGCCTATTTGCACAAAGTCATAATTTTTGACACAGTTTTAAAACAATTCAGTGTATGTTTAATGTGTCTGAATTCCATCACAATGCAGCTGATTGGAAAAACAAAGTTTGATCAATGATTCATTGACCTGAATTTTTCATTCTGTTCCCCAAAGATTCACTCAGATTTGTTCACTGTTTCACTTTGTGTCTTGACTCTTTTTAATACCATTCCCTAAAGATTAGTTCAGATTTCTTCACTGATTCATTAAGTCTTTTCTTTTTGATTCTTTTCATTTTTCTCCTTGATTCCATTGGTCAAAGATTTATTCACTTTTGTTGACTGATTCATTTTGTAACTGAACTCTTTTTATCCCATTCCCCAAGGATTAGTTCACATTTGTTCACTGATTCGTTCTGTGACTTGACTTTGCTTCAGTTGACCAAAGATTTGTTTTTCAGTGATTCGTTTTGTAACTTGACTCTTTTCCAAGTTTCCAAGGGGGATTCCATTCCCCATAGATTAGTTCAAAGTTGTTCACTTGTTAATTTTATAATGTGTCTTATTTGATTCCATTCACCAAGGATTCATTCATATGTTTTGTAGCATGACTCTATTTATAAAATTCCCAAAAGATTCATGCTAATTTGCTCACTCATTCATTTTGTGATGTATTTCTATGATTCATTTTGTAATGCAAATCTTTTGATTATATTGTCCAAAGATTCATTCAGATTTTTTTCACTGATTCATTTTGTAATTTGATTCGTTGATTCTAATTACTAAGGATTCTACATATTTTTTTTCACTGATTTGTTTTGTATCATGACTCTTTTGATTCCATTCCCCCAAAAAATTTATGCAGATTTGTTTAGTGAATTATTTTGTAATGTAACTCTTTTGAGTATATTCTCCAAACATTCATTCAAATTTGTTCACTAATTCATTTTGTAAATTAACTATTTTTATTCAATTCCCCAAAGATTAATGCACATTTGTTTAATGTTTAATTAATTTTGTAGCTTGACTCTGATTCCACTTACCAAGGATCCATTCGTGATTTTTTTTTGTATCATGACTCTTTTGATTCCATTTCCAAAAAATCTATGCAGATTGGTTCAGTGATTCAATTTATAATGCAACCCTTTTGATTCCATTCACCTAAGATTCATTCAGATTTGTTCAATGATTTGTTTATATATCTTTACTGATTCATTCTCTGACCCTTCCTGTAGGTTACAGTAGCTGGTCACACTTTTTGCTCAGTCTTTGAAGACTTCTGTGAATGAAAACAATGATAAAAACAATGATTTGTTTAAACCGAAAAAATGCCACTATTGTTGAGAATCACTGGACTTGATGTGAACAGGCCTTTATTCGCAGACTGAAGAGGAAACTTGTCAAAACTGGCCTGCAGGTTTCTCTTCATGAATCAAACAATAGCCAACAGCACTATTCATTATTGATGGCTGGAATACAAATAACGCTACACTTTCAGCTTGAAGGTGAACCAACAAACAGCCGTTCCCTTAAGTACTGATGAGTCAGAGGAGACGTGTGGGAGAAAGGCTTTACATCATCAGATCTGGGCTCACAGAGTCGGCTGCTTTTTTTGTCACCTCAACCTCTCTCATCTGTGCCATCAGCACAGTACAAACAAAAGTGAAAATTAATTTCCACTTTCCAATTTCTACCCGTTTATGGGAGTTCCTCGTGTCCCACCAAACAGCACACACTCTAAATACCGACTTGTCCCCGTTTTTGTTGTACCCTCATTGTTTTATATTTTAAAACACAAAGGTGAACCAGGTGATTAAGTAAGTCATACACTCTTAAAAATAAAGGTGCTTCACGATGCCATAGAAGAACCTTTTTGTCTAAATGGTTCCATAAAGAACCTTTAACATCTGAAGAACCTTTCTGTTTCACAAAAGGTTCTTTGTGGCGAAAGAAGGTTCATCAGATTATAAAAAGGTAAGAAAGAGATGGTTCTTTAAAGAACCTTTGACTGAATGGTTCTTTGTGGAACCAAAAATGGTTCTTCTATGGATCGCTTGAAGAACCGTTTGAAGCACCTTTATTTGTAAGAGTGTAGGCTATTTTCACAATGCAGTACTAGCTTTCTGAGTACTATGCAGTATATACTAAATACTGTACTGATATATGTTTATTCTGACAAATATTAGCTAGAGTAAAGAGTTCTGTACCTTTTTACATTCTTAAGGTACCATTAACCAATCAGTGTTGCATTCATAGTATCCTTCATAGTATACTTTTTTTCCCTTCTCTCAGACTACTTCTCGCTCGACTAAACGTCGCCGATTGAGCCCATCTCCAGCTGATGGAGATTTGAGTAGAAAACGAGGATATAACCTCATTAGCCGAGGCGACGAAAAGCTAATTGAGACTAGTCCAACTGATCTATCTGTAACCATGGGAGTAAATTGAACTGTCCTGGTTCAGTAAGTTGATCAGGAAGTGTGTGTGTGTGTGTGTTATAACAGTCTGATTATTGAGTATTACAGCAGTCTGAATAAGAGGTGTGTGTAATATTTATTTATTTACTTATTATTATTATTATTATTAATAATAAATATTAATGTAATTTAATTTTTTATTAATATTATTAATGAATAAATGTATATTATGATTTATACATATGTGTATATATACTCTATATATATAATATATATATATATTATATATATATATATAGATATAAATAAAACAAATCAATATTTTTTTAAGTAAGGATACAGGTTTTTATATATAGATTAATGTTTATGATTATATATGAATAGATTTTATATGTTAATGATATAAATGTTAATGAGATTAATGATAATGATATTAAATGATTTAAAGAGTGGGTATTTTTATTAGATTAGTTATTACAGTGTATTTGACAGCCAATTCATTGTTATAGATTAGAAGAGCGATAGATAGATAGCTAGATAGAAGATGTAAACTATTATTAATATTAATTTAAATTTTACGAATATTATTTTTTTTTTTCTTTTTTTTTTTATTTTTTTTTTTATATATATATATATTTATATATAATATATATTATATTAATATAAATATATACATGTAAATACAAATATGGTGCGAAATTTTATAATATTACTCTCTCTATCTCTCTCTCTCTCTCTCTATCTCTCTTCTCTCTCTCTCTCTCTCACCACCACACACACTGACACATTTTTATATCACGTGTATATCACATCACAGTTATTTGATGAGAAGTGCTGCACACCAAGAATAATACAATTGAAGTAACTCCAGGATTGCTTATCGATTTCTGTGATTGATGTTGCAACGGTGGTAGGCAATCGTTTTTGTGCCCTTTCCTAATGGGAACAAATCAATCATATAGCAAATTATACAAGAATCTAATCCCACGGCTTAATGCTAGCAGTACATGATATGAACCCATAAAAGAGATTGGGATAGGACGGATATGACTGGAAAAGAGAGATGGGGCCTTGATACCCCACCCCCCCCCCCCACCTTATTTATCTGTGTTGTAGCTGCAACGAGCGTGACTGTAACTCATCTCTGGATGAAGCAATGTGTCTGGTCAACAGAGCACTACAGTGACAGCACTTACTCTCTGAGGTGATACTTGCGTCGATTCCTCTCATTGTCAACCATTTCATCTCCTTATAAATAGTTAATATCAACAAATGTACAAGACAGTTTTCTTTCCAAAAACTCCCACTGTTCTGTCATTTCTTGTCTCAGTGAGCATCAAATGCTTTTCTATTTTTCAGCGGGTGATTATAAAGGGGGAGTGACTTGCGTTAATGGCTTCATTATACGTTTTTGGATCATAAAGTGTATAAATGATGATTGTATTATAATCCGTATACACTTGAACAACAGTATTCTTAATTAAAGCCTTAACTAGCTCTCGCCCGCTGTGAAATAAATGTTTTCAGAGCAGTTAGCATTTGCATGCTGGAGCGTGATGTGTTTGCTTTTGACAATGAGTCAGGAGTCATTTGATTGGATGTTTTTGATGTTGGCGGAATCAAATGGCCCATGGGTATTTAATTTGTGAGGTCGGGCTGAGTCAAGTATTCATTGAGTTTTTAAGGTAGGCGAAGTCTAAATGATAATTGGGGATTCTGTTTTTGAGGTGGGCGGAGTTAAATGTCGAAGTCAAATTACCATTAGGTATTTTGTTTTTTGAGGTGGGTGGAGTCAAAATCATTATTGAGTCAGAATTTGAGTTATTGAGTCAGGTTGGGTGCAGCACTTCACACATTGTCTTGGTTATCGACCTGTTTTTTATTTAGATTTTAATCCTAAACCTTGTAGACAAGGATTGTTTTCACTTCGAGGAGTCCAAATGATAATTGAACATCGTGTTTTTTGAGGTGGGTGGAGTCAAATACCAATGAGCATTCAGATTAGAGTTGCGTGGAGTCAGAATTATCATTGAGTGTTCTATTTTTGAACTGGGTGGAAACAAATGCCCAATGAGCATTCTATTTTGAGGATGGTGAAGTAAAAACCATTGAGTGTTAGGTTTTTGAGGTTGGGTTGAGTGAAATTCCCATTTGACTTTCTGTTTTTGAGGTAGGTGGAGTGAGAATCATTCTGTATTCTGTTTTTTGTGGTTAGGTGGACTCAAATGCCCATTAGACATTCTGTTTTATTTTATAGTCAAATACCCAATGAGCATTCTGTTTAGAGATGGACGGGCTCAAAATTACCAATGAGTGTTCGGTTTTTGTGGTAGGTGGAGACAAATGCCCAATTAGCATTCTATTTTGAGGTGGCTGGAGTCAGAATTATCATTGAGTGTTCTGTTTTTGAGGTAGATGGAGACAAATGCCAAATTAGCATTCTGTTTTGAAGTTAGTGGAGTCAGAATTTTCATTGAGTGTTCGTTTTTTTGTGGTTGGGTGGAGTGAAATTCTCATTAGACTTTCTGTTTTTGAGGTAGGTGGAGTCAAACTTACCAATGAGTGTTTGGTTTTTGAGGTTGATTGGAGTAAAATGCCCATTAGACGTTCTGTATTTTGAGTTTAGGTGGAGTCAAATTCCCATTAGATATTGTTTTCAAAGTGGGTGGATTGTAATGCTCAGTGAGCTTGAAGTGGGTGGAGTCAAAATTATTAAGTGTTAGTTTTTGAGGTTGAGAGAAGTCAAATTCCAATTACACATTGTTTTTGATGTGGGTGGAGTCAAAGTCACAATAATCTTTCTGTTTTGAAGTGGGTGGAGTCAAAGTAATCAAGGAGTGTTCAGTTTTTGAGGTTGGGTGGAGGCAATTTCCCATTAGACAATTATTTTGAGTTGGGTGGAGACAAATGCCCATTGAGCTTTCTGTTTTGAAGTGGGTGGAGTCAAGTTCCCATTAGTTGTTCTATTGTGAGAGTCCCAATTATCATTTGAGTGTTCTGTTTTTTAGGTTTGATGCAGTCAAATGCTATTCTGTTCATATGTTAATTGGTATTTGATGATGACATTTATTTTATTTCCTCTCTTAAACATTAAACCTGAACTATTGTTTGAATTATTTTTGGCCTTTGAGGCCAGGGTTGCTTTGGGCTACTGCAGAATGTGTCATGCACTGTGGTGCACTGGGTGAAACATTGAGAAGTAGACATTTTAAAAGCAGGACGTGTTAGAGGGGCTGCCAGTTTTTGGAGAACCAATAAAAGGGGACAAAATACTGTTCCACCTCTCAGTTGTCATCAGACACAAGAGCAGGGAAGTGTTCATAAATTATTTCTGTCAAGAACAAAATGGAGCCCCCAAAAAGAGAGGAAAAAACATGAAGTCTTTGATGCCTTTCATAGCAAAAGCTTCAGCTTGGTTCATCAAATATTTACAATCTAAATATCAGGCAATGAATACATAATGACACAATGAGTTGGAAATCCAAGTCAGAAATCGCCTAGTGTAAACATGGCTTAAACAGACAGATGGGTAATGTTGATCTAACTCTCAAGTCATCTTAACTGACATCCAGTGTTTCTGGTTTTCTCTTATTTTCCTTACGTAGTTTCACTTTAAACTATAGACAGCTGTAGGGAAGAACAATTTTCTTGCCGTTTCCGCTTTGCTGCCCCCCTGGGGTGCATTGGAAACTGTCCAGAACAACCGTGTTTTGTCACCTCAAATACAGTAATTTCCTTGTCTTCAGACCCTTAGAATATGGCATTTTTGTTTATGATGAAACTCTCTGAAAATTGTGGCTCTTTGCTCGAACTTCTTCAGCAGAGAACCGCAGCTTTTCTCAGAGACTTTAAAAAGTGGGTTGTATTTATAGTCATGCAGTTCTGTTTGTGGTTTCCGTTAATTTTTAATGCACCTAAAGGCATCTTAGTTCAATCGGCGATATCCTCAGAAAAAAAGTCTGGTTGAACAAACTGTTCAGAGGCAAAGAAGATTGCAACTTCCATCTTTGTGTTTTCGCGAAGCCATTATCGATGTCTATGAAAACAGCCATAGCATTTGATAAAAAGCCAGGATGTTTTATCGTATATTTATTTTCAGGTGGTGACTGTGTTTTGCTTCATGCTTCTGCTCAATCCAGATCAAGAATGACCCAAAGAAAGCACACAATATACAGTATCATCAGATGGAGCACCTGTGATCAGAGACTCAACAGTCGCGCTCAGCCGTTTCAAACGCAGCCTATCAATTTGCTAATGTTTGAACATTGTGTCTTATAATTGGCTTTCAGGAACTGAATGTGGGGGAGTCTGTAGTTGACAAGCTGCCTCCAAATGCCAGTAGGATTTTGTCAGGAGATAAAGCTCAGCTGCTGCTCGCTCTCTAATCAACAGACTGGTTGCGCGGTACGCTAGATAGCTCTGTTCATCGCCGACCTTTCAGTAACCTGTAAAGGTAGACGCTGATATGGGAACGTCACAATTCTGGCGTTTTTAACATTCACACAGATACACAGGCATGCACAGAGACAGACAGATTGGTTATCTTGTCTTCAAACAGATAGGTAAGCGGAATCAGATATTAGATCGCAAACTCAGATGGTTTGTTACTTTGATCCCTTCGAAATGAGTTAAAGAGCTCATGAAATCCAAATTGGACTTTTAGTTAGTTTAAAGTTGACTTTCTGTTCTTTGTAATCTCTTTTTTCTTTTGATTTATTTCAGTAATCGCTGTTCTCTCACCGCTGAGGACCTCAACAGACAGTGGCTGAAGCCGGACCCTAATTTAAGCCCCACAATTTACCACACCAAAGGCTTCCTCTATTACCTCAACAGCATAGGCAGGACTCCGCTGGTAAGTTTCCATTAAATCTCGCTGCACTGTAACTGACCTATTGAATCCTAAAGTTCCAAGAGGGGCTCGCCGGAAATTGCTCCATGATCTCGGAGCTTTCCGCTTCCAAATGCAGGTCAGGGATGACCAAATCCATAAATGTGTTTTAGGAGCCACCGATCTGGATATTAGACCTTACAGACTGAAGCAGGCCTGGGAGGATCTAAGTGCTTCGCTGTTTATCAGAAAACAACTGCAATTTGAAATTACCCCTGTTGTGAACTGGATTAAATGAACCATATTACAAAAATAATGAAATCATTACAAAGTTTTAATTTACTAAATTAATAATTTGCCTCAGCTGACTGATGAAATGAAACTAGGGATATCAAATCATTTAATAATACAACGCCAATAATTTGTGATTGATTTCATATTTTTGTAGTTAATACATTTATTTATACAGTATATATAAGACAATGGATGGGTACAGTTCTATATTCCTTGAACGGCATAAATTAACAAATTAAATTAATTTGAACAAATCAGTTCAGCCTAGAATTAAACAGCTGGTTTGGTCTGTCTAGAGGAGAACGTTACACTATTTCACACACTATTTCCCTGTTTAATACTGTAAATCTGCTCTGACACAATCTGCATTGTAAAAAGTGCTATATAAATAATGGTGACTTGACTTGATGAAAGGATTCAATGACTCACACATATAAGACATTCTCTTGTTTTGATCAAGTGAATCAGAGGTTTTGAATGAATCCTGATGAAACTGGGTTGAATAAACGAATAAATTACTCACTCACTCATAAAGGCAGTCCCAGCATCCCAATTAACATACTATCTGCCCTAATATTCAAGATTAATAATCTAGAAACTATTTGGCATGGATAGTATGCAAATTGGGATGCAGGGATTAGTTTTTGTTTGTGAATGAATCAGCATTTTAAAGTTGAACAAATCAATTGTGTAAATGATTTAGTGACTCGTTCGTTAAAATACTCACTTGTTTTGTTCCAGAATTAAGTGTTTTTGAATTAATCACCTGGGTAAAGGATTCAATTACTCGTTCATAAAGAGTCACTTTTTTTGTCCCTGAAACAAATCTGCATTTTGAATGAATCAGTTGAGTAAATTATTCAATGATACACTCATAAAGACAGTTACTTGTTTCTTTTCTGAATAATGTGGAGGTTTTGAATGATTTAGCTGAATAAATTATTTGACGTCTCACCAATAAAGGCAATCACTGCTGCGACCTACTGGCATATTTGTAACATGCAGAAGGAGTCATGGATGAACCTCTAGTTCATGTCTTCAAACAGAACTAAGAGCTTTTTTATTTTTAGTCATATCTATTCATAGAGTCTGGACTGGTGCCTTTGAGCTTCTCCTGATGCTGTTAGAGCACTAAAGAATAACTTCTATCTTTTACCTCGTCCCTATCCACTCTCTGTCCTTTTTCAAAAGACACTTCTCACGAAATGGAGTAATGGACCACTGCTCTATGCAAGTCAGTGGGGGAAAAAAAACAAAGCAACAAAAGTAGGTTCGCCAGCACTTTTGAGAGAATATGCTTGTAAAAATGGTCAAACAATCTAGGACGTCATGACCTAGACTGAAGCTAGTCATTCGAAAACTACATCTGTACTACCTTAAAATACAAACCCGATTCCAAAAAAGTTGGGACACTGTACAAATTGTGAATAAAAACAGAATGCAATGATGTGGAAGTTTCAAATTTCAATATTTTATTCAGAATACAACATAGATGACATATCAGATGTTTAAACTGAGAAAATCTATAATTTTAAGGGAAAAATAAGTTGATTTTAAATTTCATGGCATCAACACATCTCAAAAAAGTTGGGACAAGGCCATGTTTACCACTGTGTGGCATCCCCTCTTCTTTTTATAACAGTCTGCAAACGTCTGGGGACTGAGGAGACAAGTTGCTCAAGTTTAGGAATAGGAATATTGTCCCATTCTTGTCTAATACAGGCTTCTAGTTGCTCAACTGTCTTAGGTCTTCTTTGTCGCATCTTCCTCTTTATGATGCGCCAAATGTTTTCTATGGGTGAAAGATCTGGACTGCAGGCTGGCCATTTCAGTGCCCGGATCCTTCTTCTACGCAGCCATGATGTTGTAATTGATGCAGTATGTGGTTTGGCATTGTCATGTTGGAAAATGCAAGTTCTTCCCTGAAAGAGACGACGTCTGGATGGGAGCATATGTTGTTCTAGAACTTGGATATACCTTTCAGCATTGGTGGTGCCTTTCCAGATGTGTAAGCTGCCCATGCCACACGCACTCATGCAACCCCATACCATCAGAGATGCAGGCTTCTGAACTGAGCGCTGATAACAACTTGGGTTGTCCTTGTCCTCTTTAGTCCGGATGACATGGCGTCCCAGTTTTCCAAAAAGAACTTCAAATTTTGATTCGTCTGACCACAGAACAGTTTTCCACTTTGCCACAGTCCATTTTAAATGAGCCTTGGCCCAGAGAAAACGCCTGCGCTTCTGGCTCATGTTTAGATATGGCTTCTTTTTTGACCTATAGAGTGTTTTAGCCGGCAACGGCGAATGGCACGTGGATTGTGTTCACCGACAATGTTTTCTGGAAGTATTCCTGGGCCCATGTTTTGATTTCCATTACAGTAGCATTCCTGAATTTATGCAGTGCCGTCTAAGGGCCCGAAGAACACGGGCATCCAGTATGGTTTTCCAGCCATGGCCCTTACGCACAGAGATTGTTCCAGAATCTCTGAATCTTTGGATGATATTATGAACTGTAGATGATGATAACTTCAAACTAATTGCAATTTTTCTCTGAGAAACTCCTATCTGATATTGCTCCACTATTTTTCGTTTTTTTTCGCCGCAGCATTGGGTGAATTGGTGATCCTCTGCCCATCTTGTCTTCTGAGAGACACTGCCACTCTGAGGGGCTCTTTTTATACCCAATCATGTTGCCAATTGACCTAATAAGTTGCAAATTGGTCCTCCAGCTGTTCCTTATATGTACATTTAACTTTTCCGGCCTCTTATTGCTACCTGTCCCAACTTTTTTGGAATGTGTAACTCTCATGAAATCCAAAATGAGCCAATATTTGGCATGACATTTCAAAATGTCTCACTTTCAACATTTGATATGTTATCTATTTTCTATTGTGAATAAAATATAAGTTTATGAGATTTGTAAATTATTCCATTCCTTTTTTACTCACAAATTGTACAGTGTCCCAACTTTTTTGGAATTGGGTTTGTAAATTATGCAATTAAATGAATTCATTTTATTCCGAAAAGTGTGGAAATGACCATTGTTGGTCCTGTATTCAAGCAGGAATGACCTGTTGCGAAGAATCAAAGAACATTAGTGCTAGCAGGAGTGCTTTGACACAATTAGCCAGATTTACATATCAATTACGCCATAATTCATGTTTAATCACAGTAATAATTATGCACCGAACCTGGTCAAAGGAACATTGTCATTTCCCCAAAACCTACAGTGGAAAAAATGCAATGAATGAGGAAGAAACCCTCTTGTTGAGCCTTTACAAAAAGGCTCATCGCTATGCACTGTCTCCAATTAACAGCCACACTGTCAAGAGACAAAATTTGAATTAGAGTCAAAACGCAATGCATTGTCTAGCATTTTATTCCCCTTGTTGTACGTGTCTGTCTGTTGTGTCACAAGATTAATTATGTTTGGCTCAGGGGTGGGGCTAGTGAAAGTGTGAGGGGACGAGCTAAAGAAGTGCAAATTAAGAAACTGTCCTCGTCCGTTTTTAGTGGGGTGGGGGTTGGAAAGGGGGGTAGACAGGAAAAGCGATGACGTTCTATGTTTGTCATACAGAGGGACATTAGGGCGATGGATGTGATGTACACCTGATCCAGGGCGGGGGGGTGTTTGATAGCGATGGTGCGAGGCCATGGGTATCACGAGAAGATCCAAGTACAGAGATAGGTGGAAGATGAAGGTAGTTTAAAAATTCGATTTTATTTAAAATTGTACGAGCACAATGGATATAGAAATTGGAAATCACCTGTGTGTGCGTAATTGGTGCACAGTCCACTCCTCAACTTAACACGTGCCATCCTCTGTAAAGACCGCGACCGACCCGGGGATACAGGGTACGCTTACTGCTTATAACAAAGAAAATCACAAATTAGTTCTCTTTCATATCTCAAATGTTTCTCCTGGATGATCTGTTTTTTTTTTCAATGGTAGTGTGTTACCCACATTAATTTTACAGCTCTATATTATTACTGTACATTCATTGTCACTTGTTTCTATTTGTGTTGCTCCTATTTTAGGAGAAACATCTGAAACAAAGTTAATTTGTCAAAGTCACACAACTGAGAACTCAGTTACATCTCCTGAGCTATGAAAGAGCAACCTTACAGCAATAAAATCTGTTTCACAGCTTCTGCTGTGTCCCCATAATCTATTTTTGCTCTCACAAGAAGAGCCAAAAATGCATGATATGTTTTAGTGTCCTTATTTTACAGTATCATTATATATACAGTGAGAATATACATTATACATGTATGAATACACATTTTTTTCTGATTTATTGTTTTCTGATTGGCACGGTTGTTTCCATCCTCCATTAAACTTTTATTTCTGAGCCAGTTTTTGAAGTTTAGTGTCGAAGGAAGTTTCTCCCCAACATACAGGCTGTGACGAATTGTGTTAAAGGATAGTTTAAAGGCATATGTAAATCTGTGGAATATGTAATGTGGAAAATATTGCGTCGCTAGCTGCTGTCTGACTGATGTCTGCCATCTATGCAAAGAAGTCTAAATATACATAAAACTAGAACTGAAAACACTGGCATAAAATGCAAATACAATGAAATACATGGTTCTTTTTCAAAGCTCATATATTGTTTGTATTGACAGACCATCGCTAAAGCTCTGGATCGTATAGCTCCTGCATTCTCCTTCAACAACTGCAACTATCTGGTGGAAAAGTCTCGGGCGTCCACAGCACGGGTGGTCGTTTGGAGGGAGATCGGAGTCCTCCGAAGCTACACCATGGAAAGCACTTACAATGGCTGCAATCAAGGCATCTACAAGGTTAGCCAGTTAATGATTCATTTTACTTCTCTATAGTTTTGATAAATGGCACTATAGGGTTCCAACACTTTTGCATGCAGCATTTTGGCACAATTATTGCACTTATTCACTAACCTGGCTACCAAAAAACAGTTGCTAACCACATGATAAATTCTCACTATGACATTTTTTTAATGTCACTGTCATACTTTTCACCACAACTACACATTTTCGAATGTGTGTTGAGCTCATAATTCACAAAATATAATGCTGTTTGCATGCAATTAATGTAAAGACAGAAAGAAGGTGGTAATTGGAATTTTATTAAAAAAAATTATATTTGTGTACTCTACCATTCACAAGTTTGGTGTTGGGCTCTTAAAATACAATAAAAAAACAAAACAAACAAAAAAAACACTAATATTGTAAAATATGTTTTACAGTTTCAAATAACTTTTTTTTATTTGAATATATTTCAAAATGTAATTTATTCTTATGGTGAAAATCTGAATTTTTTGCAGCCATTACTCCAGTCTTCAGTGTCACCTAATTCACATAATTTTGTTTCTAGATTCTTTGATGAATAGAACAGAAGTATTTATTTTAAATATAAATCTTTGTAATAGTATAAATGTCTTTACATTCACTTCTGAATCAATTTAATGTGTCCTTGCTGACTGAAAGTATTAATTTCATTCAAAAAATCTCACTGACCCCAAACTTTTGAATGGTAGTATATATTTTCTATAAATCATGGCATCAAAAGATGAAGAAGAGTATTATAAGCAGCAACATATCGAGACATACGGTATGGTCAAACACTTTTTCATTCATTTTTATACAATCTAACTTTTTAATATGGCTGAAACATACCGCAGTGTATTTTTAAGCTGATTAGCTGCAAGCGCACTGTTTCAAGCCTAGCTTAAATCTGACCTTCTTTTCGTCCCTTGGTATTCTCCATCTGGCCTTCCCACAGTCTTCCTCTTCTTTAATGATGCTGAGGGACCATCCCTCGTTTTCCCAGGTATTCATTATCTACTCATCCTCTCCCCCATCTAGAAGTTTAATAATTAATCATTAACCTGCTTATTTAGCCACATGCAGTTTTCCAATCGTAGCCTAGATACCTGCGTATTAGCTATGCTGAGAATAAACTTTCAAAAGTTTCTGCTTTTTCATTTTTAAGTCTACGTATACTTCAATGCAGACTTTTTGCTTGGTTTGGTAAATAATACAGTATAAGAAGCAGAGGGAACATATATGCAGTCCTCAGCAGTGAATGGGTGCCGTCAGAATGAGAGCCCAAACAGCTGATAAAACATCACAATAATCCACAAATAATCCATGACTCCAGTCCATCAAATATTGCTTTCTCCAGTGAAATGTCATCTTGTCTGAATCAGCTGACCATTTACAAGCGAAAACAGTCCAAAACAAGTTGTGTGGGTTATTGTGATGTTTTTATCAGCTGTTATGGACTCTCATTCTGACGGCACCCATTCACTGCAGAGGATCCATTGGTGAGCAAGTGACGTAATGCTACATTTATCCTAATCTGTTTCAATGAAGAAACAAACTCTCATCTTGGATGGCTTGAGGGTGAGTAAGTTTTCAGCAAATTTTCATTTTTTTGGGTGAACTGTTCCTTTAAGGGACTTGGTTTGGTACTCAGCTAGCTTAGCAACCAGTAGTGTTATACACAGCCAGACTTGGTAACATACTGATACTGGCAGATGGTATTTAGTCAAAGTAGAGTGATTCTAACGCAGTGACATTTGCAAACGTTCTGGGAGGTCTGGCAGCCCTTTAATAAAGGACAGGGTGCCGAATTACTTTTGACCATGGACTGCACCTTTAAAGGTTCTGCAAGTAAGAAAAATGTTTTTGGAAAGTGCTAATGGTTGAGGAATAAGGTCTGTTATGAGAATGTCAGCTCTTGAGGGAGACGTTTTATTAAGTTTAAGTCCTTATTCCCTGTCAAAATGGGACTTGTAGCTTAAATAAAACAGAGACAGGATCTGCAGCTAACAGGTGGACATAAGGTGAGAACAGTCCTATTCTTTCTTCAGGATTGACTATCAAGACCTTAGACTTGGATTTATCCATCCGTAGTAATTGTTTGCTATCCAATTTCTGTTATTTAGCTCAATCTACTGTTTTGTTCTATGTGTCAGTAGATCTTCTCTGACATTCTGCCTAAAAGTTGGGAGTCTTGTCTTGACTGTTGATGTTTAGTTTGTACTCTTCAATGAAGCTGCCAGCCAAGCGCCAGTCAGGGGTCTGTTTCTCAGACTAGAGGCTCTGATGTACTGCTAGTCTTGTTGTTGTGCATCTGGGACGTCCATGTCTCTCCCTGTCCATGTCTGCTCCCTGTGCAAATTCTTCTTTCAAGACAGTATTGCATGGAACAGCCTTCGTTTCTCAAAAGAATAACAAACGGATGTATTTCTAGAGAAATGTGTTTGTTTTTGCATGGGTATTCATACGTTCAGCAACCAAATAGAAACTGTAACTATGTTTCCATGCTTTATTCATATATACCTGATCTGATAATTGTGTGTGTGTGAGTTAGGGCTGTCAAATCGATTAATCGTGATTAATCGCATCCTAAATAAAAGTTTGTGTGTACATAATATGTGCTCGTGTACTGTGTATATTTATATGTACAGTATATATAAATAAACACATGTATATATTTAAGAAATGTTTACATGCATGTATGTAGTTAATCAATTTATATTATAGATAATAGAAACACATTATACATATTTCTTAAATATATACATGTATGTTTGTGTGTGTGTATTTATATATACTGTACATAATAAATAAACAGTACACACACATACATTATGTAAACAAAAAACTTTTATTTTGGTGTGGTTAATTCGCGGTTTGACAGCCCATATATTTCATTAATTAATTAAATTTTGTAACGTAATATAACTCTATCGTATAGTTTGTTTAGAGAAGATTTCAACATATGTCTTAGAACTCTTTAGTTTTTTTTTTTTTTTTTATATATATATTTTTAAAAATATCAAATACAGATTATTCAATAGAATCTAATAATTCTAAAAAATAAACAATGACGAATTTCAGATATTCAAAAATGATCAAATAACTACAAGTTCTAAATAACTATTTTAATGTGTACTAATATATATTTTTATTTAAAAATGTGTATATAGACACAATGGAGTTTTTATAGTAAATATATTTAAGTATTTTTTCTATTTAAGTAAACACTATTTAAATAGTAGATTTAACATTAAAAGTAAAAAAAACTAAAATAAATATACTCAATAATTCAGCAAAAAAACGCTGAAATTTTCCAAAAATTAACCATAATGATCTTCTTCTTCTTCTTCTTCTTCTTCTTCTTTATTATTATTATAAATGTATATTTTATTGTCAGCTACACATCATTTGAAGTCAATTATTGTGTTTCCAAACCTAGGCGATTGGCCAATGTCAGAGTAAACCGCATCCCTGTTGGTGTTTGAAGAGCGTGTCAGACAGTATGCAGGACGCATGAGCTTCTAAATGTGTATAGATTTGGACTAATGGATCAGAAAATCAGACATTTCATTATGAGCGGCGCATACAAGCGCAGCTGGCAGGCCAGATGTTTTGGTACATGTACTTTTAGCAATGGGCGGCCGCTTGAGAGTCTCTTGATTAAAAAGTCTGTACTAATATTCACTGCTGATGTCAGGAACCTGGCAGACCATTAGACTGTGAAGCCAATTCAAGTGGGCCCTCTCCGGGTCCTGAAATGTGAGTTAGACGAGAGCAGGGATGTTAAAAAAAGGAGTGAAAAGAGTGGGGAATGGATAGAAACACTCCCTCTGTTCACAGCTAATTCATGCCAATTAGCAGTTCAGACGAGCTCTGGGATTCGAAGATGGAGCGAAGCTTAATTACGTCAGTAAATTAGAACCCGGGTCATTCAGAGTAACGCCGCCTCTGAAATGTCATCACTGCCTAGCGAAATCCCTGATCAGATAGACAGCTACACGTGTACCGTAAAAGAAACGTCGCGCTAAGTCTGAGCTTCAGCCGGTGGTTGTGGAAAAATGTTCAGTTTTGCATATTTTGATGGACAAAGAAGTGATGTAGCATTGCCAAATCAATCGACTGTTAAACAACATATAGCCTGCGGTTGTTGATTTCATGAGGAGTGTGGGAACCTGGCGAGCTTTTTTGCTGAAATGAAGTGAAACTTATCCATTTTCCCAGATTGCCAATGACACTGGTAGGACCTTTTCTGACGGTCTCTGTGTCTTTTGCCAAACGAAGGATAATCTTCAAAAGGAATCTCATTTGCATCACAAAGACGGCACCTTTAATCACCTTAGCTTTGCAATTTCAGAGTACCGAATGAAATTCCCCACTTCCTTTCCTTTGCACTTCTTTCTCCTCTAAACTTAATCAACTATTGTCGTTTTTTGCAAGGAAACACGTGGATTAAGATAAACAAGAGGATTGATGAAATTGGTACAAAGTTTGTTTAATTAAGTATGCCGAGTGCTACATTCTGATTAGGTTCAATTTAGTCACAGCTGTGATGAACACTTTTGTTTCAAAATGTAACTGTGAAGCAAAGTTTGGGTTTTAGCTTAGTGAGTCCTACAGGGAGTTTGCAGCAACCATGGAACATTTTTAGTGGGTAATTTATCTCGTCATCTAAAAGTCGACTCGCAATGGGCTGTAAATACTGTCTGACTCAATGTCAGATGTTTAGACTTGGTGTTTTTTTTTGTTTGAAGGTTGGAGAAACATTGAAAATAATGCTTCAGCATAGACATTCCTTTTTTCATTAAATAAAATAAATATTAGGACTGCACGATAAATCGAAATGGAATCGAGATCGCGATTCGACAGAAGCTGCGATTGTCATGCGTATCTTTCAGTGAAGCACGGTTCTGTGATCAGCAGTAAATCTCCATCCGAAGACCAGAGGGCGCTCTCGCACTGAAACTACAAATACGCCTCGCAGAAGAAACCCAAGAAATGCGTTGCAGCTGAATAAACAGAAGATTCAACAATCTCTTGCATTGATTCAACCTTGACTAATAAACACGCGCCTACGCAATTTGCGGTTATCTGAGTTCTTATTATATCTCTGTCATTTTCAAAATAATTAAGTATATTTATAATGCAATGCCTTTTATCACTGTTTAAATACTATGAAATATGTTGCGTGCCTTATTCTGTGTAAGAAGCCACATCATCTCACAGAAGGATTTATTTCAAACACTCGACTGACGTTATGAAGTGAGTTTGGAGTAAAAATATGTTATTAAATATGGTATTTTCACATGCTTTCAGATGGAACTGCATTTACTACACAGAGCCGTATTTTCACTGAGAATCTAATGCAAACAGCTGTCATTATCGCAGTAATATATATTACAGTATATATTATATATATATTAGTGCTGTGAAATATTAATCGCGATTAATCGCATCCAAAATAAAGTTTTTGTTTACATAATATATGTGTGTGTACTTTGTATATGTGTGGTGTGTGTATAATTTACTATGTAAGTATACACACATGCATGTATATATTTCAGACAAATATGTTGTTTATATATTAAATATATTTAGATATAATATAAATATCTACATGTAAATACATGTACATGTTTTTCCTTTATAGTGACAATTGGCACTCGGTACTAGGCGAACCTGTCTTCTAGGTATCAGGCATGCCTGTTGAGTAGTGCCAGAGTGTGCAGCGGCGGCCATGCGACAGCCGGCGGTGATAGTATGATCCGGTCTCGGAAGGGAGAGAAGGGAAAGGGGGGGGGAAAATCTAGACGTATTGATGAGATAGAGTATTGCGATATTATAACAGGGGGGAAGTGAAATCTTGTGAGGACGGAACATACAAATGTGAACGTAACAAGATAGCCTGCGTGTATAGTATAACAAGCGATATAACACCCTCAGTTTTAAAATGATTGCGTCAAAACTACTTGGGTAGATATTCTCTGATACCGTCCCAACGGACATGTCTCAGCTCAGTTGCTAACCATTTACACAAGCGTCAACATTTTTTTAACTATCCGATATCATGAGAGAAGAGAGTTGTACTCACACAAAAATAGTGCACGAAGACTAGCATTAACTTTCTTACATATTAATATACGTACTCTCCACGGTCAGCCTATTGGATACAATAATTAAAAAAAAAACATAGACCCGGCTAGATCAAGCGGAGTGATACAAAATTGTGAAGGGCGTTCCTGTAGCGATACCAGAACAATATCTCACGGTTCTCAACCATCAGATTTGACGTGAACCAGAACGTACGTTGTGGTATATATATATAGACTATATATATAGTGATGATGTATGATAGGTATGGTTATGTAGTATTTGATGATCATCAGTCAACATTTAAAATAAATAAACTTAATAAATAAAATAGTTAACATCCCATTATCTCAAACAACTTTCTTTTATTGGTGACATCATCAAGGCCACCAGTTTTTAGCCTATTCCCTCTAGTCACCTGGCTCCATCATATGTACTTTTACCTCAAATCATATCCCATTCTGCAAAAATATGTAACATTATAAAAGTAAAGTAAGTTGTGAGTGCGGTTTCATGTTCACTTTGGGATAAATGTATCATATAAAGTGAATTTTGAATGAACTGCGACAGGCCGGAGACATGAATCAGATTGACTGTTTGGATGGGCTGCTCTATGGCTGCTGCTGAGAGGCATTTCATGGAAGATGACTGATCTGATAATTGTACTTCAGGACAGTAAATGGAGTTATGACCCATCCGATTTCCAGAACTTTAATTGGGTCTCTAAAAAAATTATAAAAAAGAAAGAAATAATGATGGCAATAGCCATTTTGAGGAACATATGCTGGAGACAGTAATTTGATGTTTGCAAATTGATTAAAGCAACTCTCATAATATGTGATTAATTTTAAAGGACGGCTTTTAATTATGGCCACGGCAATATTTCGCAAGGCGCAGCAAACTGAGGACACTGACTGTGCTGAGTGTGCAGGTCTGACAATCAGCTGAACACTGCTATTAAATTATGCACCAAAGATAAGTGTATGTAAAAGCAGACCAGCACCAGTCCCATTACAAAAAACAAAACAAAACAGAAAACACCAAATATTTTATTTATTTTCATATTACATATCATATTTTAAATAATTATAATTAAATTAAAATCTAAATGTGATGTAAATATATGTGATGTTTCATTTTCATTCATATTTTGTAAAGTTGATGTTCATCTGGACTTCTCGCATGGTTGTGTGATATACTCCTAGATGTTCTGGATGCCTCCAGCATCTCCATCTCAATGTTCCCCAAAGTGAAGGGAAAGCTAGCACTTCAAACGCTGAAGACCTCTCTGAATCATTTCTGCAGATCAGGCTTTTACAATCGGATCTCTGTTTCCATTCACTATTCATCAGTGGCAGATGTTAAATGATGGTGTCATGCAGGAATACGAGGGGAAATGTCAGTTGTCTGGTCTACTGGAAGAGAGCGTGGATTTTAGATGAGGATTCATTTCACACTGATGCACACCACGTGAACACACACACACACACACACACACAAATAGATACATCAAGTGTTTAAGAAAGGTTAAAGGAAGTACTTTTAAAAATTCAGTGGGGTTAAGAAGTCCATAGTGTAGAATCCGTATTGAAACTGCAATTCAAAATCTAGTTGAAACAGTTAAATAAACAACATTTTAGGATTTTGATATATTTAAAACATAATTGTTTTAACGTACATTTAAGCCTCGTTAGCATAAATGGTATGTACAATTGTGAATATATTAAAGATTAAAAAGTATAACATTAGAAAAAAGAATATACTGTTTTTAGGCCATCAACCCTGAACGTACTTGCCTTTGATAGATAAGAATGAGAGAGGGCTTGACTGTTCTTCAGCATTTAGAAAGAAAATAATTCATGTGAAATATGTCAATTTAGAGGTTTCGATAAAGAAGGTTCAGGAAATGAAAAATCATTTTCTCTCAAATTAATATACAGTGGGTACGGAAAGTATTCAGACGCCCTTACATTTTTCACTCTTAACAATACTGCAGCCATTTGCTAAAATCATTCAAATTAATTTTTTTCCTCATTAATGTACACACAGCACCCCATATTGACAGAAAAACACAGAATTGTTGACATTTTTGCAGATTTATTAAAAAAGAAAAACTGAAATATCACATGGTCCTAAGTATTCAGACCCTTTGCTGTGACACTCATATATTTAACTCAGGTGCTGTCCATTTCTTCTGATCATCCTTGAGATGGTTCTACACCTTCATTTGAGTCCAGCTGTGTTTGATTATACAGATTGGACTTGATTAGGAAAGCCACACACCTGTCTATATAAGACCTTACAGCTCACAGTGCATGTCAGAGCAAATGAGAATCATTGAGGTCAAAGGAACTGCCTGAAGAGCTCAGAGACAGAATTGTGGCAAGGCACAGATCTGGCTAAGGTTAAAAAAAAATTTCTGCTGCACTTAAGTTTCCTAATAGCACAGTGGCCTCCATAATCCTTAAATGGAAGACGTTTTTGACGACCAGAACCCTTCCTAGAGCTGTTCGTCCGGCCAAACTGAGCTATCGGGAAGAGCCTTGTTGAGAGAGGTAAAGAAGAACCCAAAGTCATTGTGGCTGAGCTCCAGAGATGCATTCGGGAGATGGGAGAAAGTTGTAGAAGTCAACCATCACTGCAGCCCTCCACCAGTCGGGGCTTTATGTCAGAGTGGCCCGACGGAAGCCTCTCCTCAGTGCAAGACACATGGAAGCCCGCATGGAGGACTCCAAGATGGTGAGAAATAAGATTCTCTGGTCTGATGAGACCAAGATAGAACTTTTTGGCCTTAATTCTAAGCGGTATGTGTGGGGGAAACCAGGCACTGCTCATCACCTGTACAATATAGTCCCAACAGTGAAGCATGGTGGTTGCAGCATCATGCTGTGGGGGTGTTTTGCAGGGACAGGACGACTGGTTGCAATGGTTGAAAGATGAATGCGGCCAAGTACAGTTATATCCTGGACGAAAACCTTCTCCAGTGCTCAGGACCTCAGACTTTGCCGAAGGTTTACCTTCCAACAAGACAATGACCCTAAGCACACAGCTAAACTAACGAAGGAGTGGCTTCACAACAACTCTGTGACTGTTCTGAATGGCCTAGCCAGAGCCCTGACTTAAACCCAATAGAGCATCTCTGGAGAGACCTAAAAATGGCTGTCCACCAATTTTTACCATCCAACCAGACAGAACTGGAGAGGATCTGCAAGGAGGAATGGCAGAGGATCCCCAAATCCAGGTGTGAAAAACTTGTTGCATCTTTCCCAAAAAGACTCATGGCTGTATTAGTTCAAAAGGGTGCTTCTACTAAATACTGAGCAAAGGGTCTGAATACTTAGGACCATGTGATATTTCAGTTTTTCTTTTTTAATAAATCTGCAAAAATGTCAACAATTCTGTGTTTTTCTGTCAATATGGGGTGCTGTGTGTACATTAATGAGGAAAAAAAAGGAACTTAAATGATTTTAGCAAATGGCTGCAATATAACAAAGAGTGAAAAATTTAAGTGGGTCTGAATACTTTCCGTACCCACTGTAGGTTTTAGACTATTTAGTATATTTTTAGGCACAATGTGGAAACCATAATAATGGGATGTGATTTGAAAGCATGATGTTTACTGGATGTGACCTGCTTGAATGAACAGGTGATGTTTGCCTGAGCTTGATTTCATTATCACCTTCATTAAAGCCACTGAATAGCACTTAGTTTGTAATTATCAATCTTTAAAAGTTTCTAGCTGAACTCCAGAGGCTACGTGCCGTGAACATATGGTCTATTAAAACCAGCCCTGACTGTCTTTAGATTTTCTGTCCAACGAAGCAAGACTCCTCTGATCCTTGCATTTAGTAGGACTTCATGAAAAATGCACTTATCACCGGGCTCGCTTTCAAATTCTTCATTATTTTATAAACACTTCATTATTTATATTTAGCATCGGAAAAGATGTCAGCAGGTTTTTAAGCCTTTTTTTATTTTAAGATTGACAAGGAAGTAACAAAATCCTGCTGGCAACTGTATTGACTGTGTTAGTGTTGTAGGCCATGGACAGCAGTGATAAAACAATGCTATATCAATTCTAATAATAAAATGCAGTTAAACATATTATCATGCATAGATAGAATAGCAAATAGGAGATCTGACCAACCAAAAGTTGGTTTAAAAGCCTAAATATATAATGAACGTGCACCAGGCAGCACAATGTAAAACTTAACTTTTAATCACAGTGTTCGACGAAGGTCAACGTAAATGAGAACATTGTTGTGTAAAAAAAAATAATAATCATATTTTAATATATATATATTATAATATAAACACATATATATCTTAGCAATCAAAGATTCCACATATTTCTCAGAGGACGTCCGAGTTAGCTTTTATTCTTTTAGGGGCTGTGTGAGGAAAAAAAACATGCCTTTTTTTTCTAGCGTTGCAGTGATATAGCTGAGAGATAGAGGGAGCTGCTGAGTCAAGAACTCCAATCTCATCACAACTCACTTCATCAATGACACATAGGCTTGCTAGCAGTGCTCTGTTGTGCTTGGGCCTCTATTGGAAAACAGTTCGAGTTCTGTGCTACCAAATGTCCTGTAAGATTGTTTAACCACAGAACTAAGCTACAGAAGCCTCGGGGGAAATAAAGCACTTGGTTGAAAGTGGCCAGGTAGCTACTAGTTAGCAATTGTGTGACTTGTCATTGATTTATGATTGCAGGCTGAATGGAAGAAAGGTGTGTTTTGTGAGTATATGTCAGGAGGTAACTGGGCGACGCGACGCAAGACCAGACAGTTTATATGGAATACATCATTGTCATCGGAAATGTCGACAGTGGCATTAGCATGTCACGTGCTAATTAGCCATGTTGCTGTGTGTAAAATCACTGAAATGTGCAAAACCACTCATTTGAGGAGCATGCAAAAGAATGGATGATACAAATTCTCAAAAGATAGACTAGGGAGTGGGACCACTCATTTGAGGAGCATGCAAGAGAATGGATGATGCAAATTCTCAAAAGATAGACTAGGGAGTGGGACCACTCATTTGAGGAGCATGCAAAAGAATGGATGATACAAATTCTCAAAAGATAGACTAGGGAGTGGGACCACTCATTTGAGGAGCATGCAAAAGAATGGATGATACAAATTCTCAAAAGATAGACTAGGGAGTGGGACCACTCATTTGAGGAGCATGCAAAAGAATGGATGATACAAATTCTCAAAAGATAGACTAGGAAGTGGTCCAGGATGGTCAACTAGTCAGTTAGTGAGGTTGACTAGTTTATCTAGATTTTTGATAAATTTAGGGACCCTACGTTTTGTTACATCTAAATTAGTATTTGAGTTACAGAACTTTTTCAGCTTTTGAAATTGATTTGGTTACAAGTGATTTGTTTCTGCAGTTGAAGTGTCTTGTTTGCAAATAATACATGGATATCCATATTCAGTTTTTATTAAAAAATCATCTGGAAGAAGAAATTCCCTTATTTTATACCTGCAAGCTGTTAAATTAACTTGTACACAATGACTGTACTTTTGACAAGTATTCTGGTCACTATTTTTAAAGCTACTTTTGACAAGTAGCTTTAACGTACTGTTAGCTGTTAGCATGCTAAACTCTCTCCGAAGTCTTGAATTTCGAACTCTGAAATTTAAAAAACTCTTTAAAATAATTTGTTCAAATGTATTTGTTGAAAGAGATATTGAACAGCTGCACTAGTATCATGTTTTTTTTTATGTTTATCAGACAACTTTTTTTAAGATTGTGTGTCAAATTAAAAATATTTTTAACTTTAAGACACATGCGTTCTGGTCCATTCTTTTGCATTCTGTCTAGAGCTAAAACTACGGTGGCCCAGTTAGTGCACAACACAAAGAAATTGCCACAACACAATGCAAAGGACTAATTTCGTTGTGTTGTGCTAATTTCACTGCGCTGTGGCTTGTTTCTATTGTGTTGCGCTAATTTTGTTGTGTTGCAGCCTTTTTTCTGTTATGTTGTGCCTTGTTTCCATTGTGTTGTGCTAATTTTGTTGGGCTGTGGCTTGTTTCCGTTGTGTTGCAGCTTGTTTCCATTGTATTGTGCTAATTTCGTTGTGTTGCAGCTTGTTTCCGTTGTGTTGTGGAGATCTCATTGTATTGTGCAGTACTGGGCCACCATATAAAATCACCTCCTGTGCCTTTACATAGTGCAAGTTTTAGGGGAAAGCTATTTGTAGTGGTTTCCAAAACAATAGTATGTATTGAGTTATTTATTTGAGTGCGTTCATTCAATCCCATAACACACCTCAAAAATTGTTCTTCTATGGAATCACTGTGAAAACACTCTTTTAAAACCTTTATTTGTAAGAGTGTAGCTATTTGCAGGACAGTACTTTGGCCTCTCTATCGCCATCTGTGGTTGAAAGAAAAAAATGCTAGTTATTTATGGACTTGAGTTCTACGGTTTCCTGTAATCACTGTAATCAATTCCTATAATCAACTTCAGACGTATATCTGAAATATATTTCATCTGAGCAAGTTATTTGCATATCTGCCACCATAATAGCTGGGTCTTCTTTTCTATACTTACGAACATGACGTGAACAATCAAGTATGAATCTTGTAAACCTGATATTTCCCACCAAATCTGACCCAACCAATCAAAATATAAACTATTATTGTAGGATTAAAGCTTATTCACACAGAGCATGATAACTAACATTTTAATAATAATTTGAATATATATGGTACAGTTTATTTAATATAGGCCTATCTTATACAATATATTTTACAAAAAATGTCGTTTTCATATCCCTATGAATGTGCTTTCATCCATCCAAAAAAAATAAATCAATAAATAAAATTTGCTGCCATGGGGCCATTTTCTATAATTGATACCATTCTATTCAGTGGCACAGAGCTATGGTGATTAAGCCGTATGCCACTGAGATTAGTTTAGAGTTAATAAGAGCGATCAGGAGGGGTAATTTACCTCTCTAATGGCTTGGGCCCTCTGAAAGGGGATGATAGCTGCTATGCCTGTGTGTGGTTTTGGCAGTCTTCCTGCTGCCTGCTTGGCTCTCCTCAACTCTGGTCTTATCAAAGGGAAAAACTGTCACTCCAATAAACAAGGAATTTGCCCCGCCAACCGAAACGCTTTGCTGCATATGTGAACGAGCACACAGAAATGGAAGCGTCTAGGCTCAAAGTGATTTCGATTTGTTAATTTGTGAACAAGAGCGTGCAAACTGTGTGTATTTGTCTGTGTTTGGGAATCATCTATTATGTGAGATATCTTTGTATCATTTGTTGTGTTTTAGTGCCTCAGCGAGTGTTAAATCAATCAATCTTGTTAAGTGGTTGAAAACTTACTTATTTACTAGGGGTGCTCCGATCAGGGTTTTTGAGACCGATCGCCGATCACAGAAAGCAGTATCTGCCGATACCGATCACAGATACCGATCTTTTTAAAGCCTTCTTTTTATCATCTATAACTATTTATAGTGATACTCCAATCAGGATTTTTAGACATTTATTCAGGGCCTGAATTTCATTTTTGAAAATGGGTGGAATTCTCCTCTTAGGTGTCTCTTATGAGAGGGGAAGCAGCACAGACTGTGTTTTCACACAGGAGTCCGCTACTGATCCGTGACTGTTAACCACAAACACAACATTTATCCATTATTTTGATTTCAAATTTAAACATTGTCACTGAAAATGCTTTTTCAGCATTGCAATTCTTTTTTTTTTTTTACACAGTACAGTAATACACAGACATGTTTAAACACAATAAATATAAACAACACATTATTCAATGCTTTTTACTTTTGCATTTATTTCTAGATTTATATATTAAGTTGCTCAAGCAAGTGGCAAAACATTTAAACTGCTTTTCTTACGTTATCACAAACTTGCCATTGACAGAAATAGTCATCTCTACTGCCTTTCCTTTTGCATTGACATCTTTATTACAAGCAATCCTGCGGTTCATAAAGAACTTTCCTACCTTTTCCTACCTCCACAAGTGCCATATATTATTGCCTTGTTGATCTAAAAGTGCTCTTTTCCTTTAAACCTAGCCAAAAAGCCATATGTGTTGATTGTGAAACACAGTAGACTTTAATAATATGCATTTATGGTGTAATTACTACATTTTCGTGTCAATCCATGTTCATATTTACTGCAAACAATGCGCTGTTACTTTAATTAAGTGCTTGCAGCGTAGCAATAGACTCGGTGCGGAAACGATCTCTGCACTGCTGCAGACGCACCGCTCCTGGAACGCACTGCCGGACCGCAACCGTGTGCAGTGTGCACGCTTTATTAATCCGTTAACATGAGCGCGGAAAAAATACTCACCACATACGCACTGCAAACGGAGTAATGTGAACCTGGCATTATGTGTGTGCTCTGCGAGTGTGCATGAGCGCTGAATGGTTAAACACTGGCAAGAATTAAAATGTAATGCAATTTATAAACTTTAGTGACGATGTGACACTGCCTCATAGTGCAAGTGACAATTCCTGTGTCAACTGTGCAGTGTGCAGCTCGCTTAAAGACAGACACGGTGTGGTGATTTGAAGCCATTTGCGTATTTTGAGAGAGAAAGAGTGAGATATATATTTTAGATTTAGATTTATGTAAATATAATTAAAATTTAAATTATCTGCATATAAAAATATACATGTAACTATTTTTCGAACTATCTACTGTGTGTCTTTATATATACTAAATATCCTGTACACACCATATTTTCTGTATATTCTGTTATTTTGGATGTGATTAATCATCTTTGCAGCATTTGAATGTTTCTTTGTCTTCTTTATTTTATTTAGTTTTTTTTTTTAATTGCGTTTTATTTATTTATTTTATTTTTTTTTTTTTTTTTTTGGGTGGTGTTTCATTTTTTTTTTCCCCAGCCCTAGAAGTTCATATTCATTTTCCTGGGCCAAATTAGCAGAAAAAGGACAGGAAATTAGTTAATTTTTTGAAAACAATTCATATTTTTTTTATATAGATATAATTTTTTTTTTTTCGTTGTCCTTTTTTTTTTTGATTAACCTGCAAAAAATGACTGGACATGTTACGGAAATTAATTCAGAAAAAAGTAGGAACTAATATCTGAAATCCTACACAGTGCAGGTTCATGAGCATTCTGAATCATACATGTCACAAAAACGTCATCTGAATGTTGTTCTAACATCTGACATAGATTTTAATATTTGCACTGAACATGTTGCATATCAGCAACTGCTTTTAATGTAGTTGCTTTGCTGCACTTAATTTGCAATTAGCTGCATGCAAACATAGCAGATGGGTTCAGCTTCCGCTCGAAACCCATAAGCGCAAGTGTTTTGACATTACCGATCGCATCCCAGCGGAAGTTAAAGGGCTGTGCATCAGCTGAAATGATCAGTGTGGCCTCTTCAATGCAAACATGGTGAGAATTGATTTTCGACTGCGAGTAAACAGCCCAGGCTCTATGCATTCTACACATGTAACCCCTGGTTTGCCTCTAAGTTATTGAAGAGCGATACCCAGAACACACCGTGCTCATACTGAGCAGTTCTCCCTCGCTTTCGGCACCCTAGCGTCTCATTGGCTGGTTAGAGGGAGGCTTCGGTAAACGTCTGTTTGTTTGTGAGTTTGTGTCTGCGCTGTGTCTCTCGATCACGTAAAGGTCAGGTGGGTAGGTGTGCCTGGTGTTGCTCGCCCATCATTCTCTTCCTTACACGGCTTCACATTAATTTGGCCGCTTCCCCAGAGTGTGGCGAGACTCTTAAGGTATTAGCATTGGCGCTAACTCCCTTCTGACTCATCTGGCCTGCTGAGTTTACAACTAAGGCTCACTTATCTACAGCATCAAGGCTTGTACATGGGGAGAGAGAAGGAAAGAAGGGTTGTTGGTGTCACATGGGGTGAACGATGCAACCAAATAAGGGGGGTGTCTCATATGAAAAATTCTGACACTTTTTTTCGCTTGATTCCTACACGGCCCTGTAAGTCGTGATCGCTCATAATGAATCGTCTCTAATGGAGATTGCATTGCAGCAAAACCGGGCTCAATCTCACCAAGCTGAGGTTGCAGTGAATGAAGGGCTCACAGGGATTCACCGCCGCGCGTTCTCTGGGGAAGCGTGCAGCGTTCACACGCTAATAACATGCTCGAGTGAGCAGGTGCAGCTGCTTCTTGGCGAAATAATCTGCAATCATTATGTTGTTATGAAAGGCGTAATCTGACAGAAAACTGATCGTTGAAACAGGCAAGGTTAAAGACTTTATTTGGGTGAGAATCCATATGATATGGAAGGAACAGCTTGTAATTATGACTGTTTTTATGTTGTTTGACTGTTCATTTTATGACTGACTGCACACAGTCGTTTCATGTCTCCATTTTCAAAAAGTTTACAACAGTTTATAGATTTAAGGTTAAAATGTATATAAAAAAGATGTATTTCCATTAGTGGACACCAGTCCAGTTGTAGTTTATAAAACATTTATAAATATATTTGTATTTTTGTTGCAATTTATAATCATCTCTCATCATTAGTTGTAAATTTCAAGTCTGAAATTCTGAAATCATATAAACAAACTGAAATTTAGTTAATTGTTCACCAAAAATCTTACCAACTGCTGCTCTGAAATCAATTTATATTTTGTTTGTTTCAATTTTGTTTGTTTCAGATACGTTGTTTCTTTATGTATCTTTTAATAAACACTTGGGGTTCCTCATCATGTAAATATCAATCAATCAATCAATCAATCAATGCCTACAGAATTCATTGAAGTAAACAATATGTTTAAAATTTTATGAATATGCATTGTCAAGTTATGTTATATTACAAAATATTTCATCTACTAGGAACCGATAGACGGTGTCTTTTTGAGATGATAATTATGATGATTGTGAATGAATGGAAAGAGTATAGTTGAAAAATCATGGAATTTTATTGGCCATAATTTTGGAAGCCATGAAGGCTGCATGCATAATAATAAACTGTAAAATGCAGATTATAATACGTTTTAGATGGAGTATAGCAGGCCATCTTACCAAATATATTTAATGTCAACTACCCATACTAAATACAAAATCATGTTGTGTCAAAGCCATAAATACTTGTTATATTTTAACATCCTTAGTTTACTTCAAGACATTTACTGTATACAATAATACAGTAAATGCTTTGGTTTGAATTTGATGGAAACATGAATTATGACTTGGGTGAGCAGATAGCAAGCTTCTTTGTTTTGGTTTCACCGGTGAGTGGAGCGCTGAAGAAACATGGAGACGCTGCAGATTTATTGATTTTGTTAACCTGCAGTAATCCACAGCTCATTGAACCACTGGGTCAGGACTTTGGGTTATTGCATGGTTTTGTGTGCCTAGAAAAGCGTGAACGTTTCAGTGCCTGCGCTGTGTTTATTTACTAGTGGCAGAAAATATTGTTATAGTGTCTGGATTTCCATTAATGGTTGTTTCCGGAACAATGCATTATATGAGAGGAGAGTTTGTGCACAGCGGGAAGTGTGCAATAATATTGTGGCGTCAATGCAGATGCATTTTGGGACCTGACTCAATGCTGCTTTCAGCAAATTTTCAAAGTGCTATAACAGGCTGCAAAATACAGTGGCTACACAATATATTTGGTCACTTCAGTCTCAAATAAAAAATGTCTAATTGTTACCAGATACAAAAACATCCAAGTGGCATTTGCAAAATAAATAAATAAATTAATTAATTAAATTGTAAACTTTACCCAACATTTTTTCATAAATCTTCAGTTTTACCTTAATACAGAAATGTTTGCTCCGTTTTTTGTTTTGTGTTTTGTTTTGCCTTGTTGTTTGCTCTTTGTTTTGTATAGGTTTTTATTTTGGTTTGTGTTTTACGTTTTTTTGGTTTTGCATTGCATTGTTTGTTTGTTTTTTTGTTACGTTTTTATTTGGGTTTTGTGTTTTGTTTGAGTTTTTTTTTTTTTTTTTTTTTCTTCTTGTTTTTTTTTTGGTTGTCTGTTGTTTTGTTAGCATTTTGTTTTGTGTTTTTTTTCCTGTTTTTTTTTTGGCTTGCTTTTTATGTGTTGTTTTTTTTGTTTGCTTTTTATGTGTTGTTTTTTGTGCGTGTTTTTTTTTATTTTGTTTTTTTTGCTTATTTTGTTTGCCTTTGGTTTTGTTGTTTTGTCTTTTTGTTATTTTGTTTTTTATTTTGGTTTGTGTTTAATGTTTTGCTTTGCGTTGTTGCTGTTGTTGTTGTTTGTTTTTATTTTGGTTTTGTTTGCACTTTTTGTGGTGTTTTTTTTTGTTTTGTGTTTGTGTGTGTGTTTTTGTTTTTTTGTTTGGTTTTGTGTAGTTTTTTATATTGGTTTGTCTTTATTGTTGTTAATTTATTTGTTTTTATTTATTTTAAATCAAACTTTTTGTCTAAACATTAGTTTCACTTGTAGTTTATGGACATATATTTTCTTGCACAAGTGTTCACAGTGCAAATGTCTCCACTTACAATATGTCTCCAGAATTAAGAGACAAGTCTGTAAATGTAGTTTGACAGCTCCATTCAATCAGTCTGTCAATCATAAATCTGAACTGTCAATCTCAAATGTGTTCACCTCGCAGGGGTTGCAGACAGGGACGCGGGAGCTGGAGGAGATGGGAATGAAGTTCGGCCAGAGTCTTCTCACCCTCAGGAGGAACGCCATCCATTATAACAGCCGTCTGATCCACCACGCATCTGCCCTGTTGGACTTGGACGACAGGCTTCTCGACCACAAATCCAATAAGTGAGTTTTAAATGAACGTATTTTGACCGCAGACACATCTAGGGCTTCAAAACTCATCAAAATAGACCACAATAAAAAGTTTTTCTAAATCAAAGGTTTATAGTCAATACTTTAAAACAGTGCTTCTCAACTGGGTTTGCTTAAGATACAGATACTTTAAATTTGCAAATACCGCAGAGTCTAATTAGACACATGGCCTTTAACAAAATGTTAAAACAAAAGATATCTGAATAATTTTCTGCTCCTTTTTAAATAAGACTGTTAATTTAAAAGATAAATCTGTATTTTATTATTGGAATTTAGCATACTAACAAACACTTTTTGTTATTATGTGCACATTCAGCAGGCCTTGTGGGGTTTATATTCGATAACTATAATTGTCTGTAAATATATTATGATAACGATTCTGCTTCGGTGGAGCAGAATGGAAATAAGAGCTAGATGTACATTTCCTGAAGGAATAAGCCCACAGCAGCAAAGGAATAGCATTAACGTTTTTGTTGAAATTATCATTTGGAAAGTTGGAAGTTGATGGAGGTTCTTCAGTTATGGTTCACTTTTTATTATTATTTGAGGTTTGATAAAAACCAAAGGAAGTCTATAATAACCAGAGAAAGCAATCCTTTAGTATTGCCATTCATCTCAGTGGCACTTGTGATTATTTTATATATTGATTTAATATTTTATTATTTTGTTAACATTTAATATTAATATTAAGTTTCATTGTTGCAAGTCAGGTTTATTATGTTTCAAGTTTATTTTATTATTTTATACAATGGCTGTCAATAGAGCATCAGTGTAAATCTTTGGGAGATTAAACAGTTTTATCTTAGATTATTAAAAGTTTGTAAAAACTAAAAATACACAGGTGTAACAAATTTCAAGTTAAGTAATCAGATTACTTTTCCAAATAACTAGTGACGTAACACATTACTTTTTAATTTATAAGAAAATAGTTACTTTTTCAAATAAGTATTGTGTAAATATGATGCTTACCTTCATTTTAGAATAATGTGAACATGCATTTACCCTCATTCACTTGGCAAAAAAAACAAAACAGATTCAGAATTCCTCAAAATGAATAGAAAGTATGAAATGGAATCAGAGTCTTATTCATTTCACTTCTACATTTGCCAAAAATGTAACTTTTTATATTAAAAACAAACAAACAAGCCCAGTCCAGATGAGAGAATGTAACACAAAATTAATGTAACACATTACCTTCCATAAAAAGTAACTAAGTAATGCAGTTAGTTACTTTTCTTAGGGAGTAATGAAAATATTGTAATGCATTACTTTTTAAAAGTAACTTTCCCCAACACTGAAAATAAATAAATGTAATGCTGAAATTATCTACAAAACGAGTTGTAGATGGAGAGATATCGTATGGGTATTTGGAGCTGAATAATTGCAGACTGTGGCGAGATAAATAAATGACTAGCATGATGGAGTAATTTAATTTTAAAAAAAAAATTTTAGCAGTTGGTTTTGGATTAATAAAATGCCACGTTAGAGGTGTTTTGTTGTTGTCATGACCATTCTCGTTTTCTGTCTGTGGCTTGTGTTCAGTCTGTACATGGCTAGTTATGTGAGAATTCAGTATGCAAATAAAAGCAAGAAAGATGATTATTTGCAATTCAGTGTGCAAACAGAACAGTGACGTAATTACTTTCAGTTCGGTGTTGCATAGTACTGTAAAATAGAATGAAGGATATCTGTACAGTAGTGCTTTCTAAGCTTTGTACCACGTTATAATATTAGCATAATGAGATTACTGACAAAGTTACCTTGTTAGTGACCTTTAAGAGTCATATTTCAGGGTTGCTGTTGCCAAGTCAGGCTGCCATTTTACTTTGGCTTTTTAAATATGATCTTGAGCTGTGGGACGTGGACAGAGATTCATTCAGAGTGCATCAGCTGCCTTTCAAGTTTTCAATTTGCCACTAAAGGGGTTTCCTGGGAGCACTGCCACTTTCTCTGTTTTCCTTTAGTCTCTCCATCTCCGTTCTTCTCTCTCCCCTCTCCCTCTATTTTCCATTCCCCAGCATCCTCAAGTTAGAGTCTTGATTTCTGTCATGGAATGAAATGGACCAAAGCTGAGCTATTGATTTCTACGAAGTTCAATTAAATCTCTTTTGTGTGCGTTTTGAATTGTTACATCTTGTCCACACAGAGCGCTCAGTGTTCTGAGGAGATCATCCCACCCCTCTCTCTTCTCAAGGATTTCACAACGTTTCTATTGTTCCCCTCATCTTCATATTACTGAAGAGAAAACGGTAAACTTGACTGGTCGTACCCGAGAGTGTTGCATAACTGAATTATACGCAACTGCAGAATGCTGCTTACGAGCCTTGTCTGATTCAGCTCAGCTCTTCTTAGATGGATGTAGAATACAGCTCATTTTTTTTTACTGACATAGACAAACACACTTTTAATATGAAACAAGAACAAGGTATTCGGTCAACATTTAACAATTCATGTAACATTAGATGGATGGATGGATGGATGGATGGATGGATGGATAGATAGATAGATAGATTAGTGTGGCAAAATTATATATATGATTTATCTGAATATTTATTTTATATTTATTTTAATGTATTATTTATTCTGTATTTCTATATTTGTTTATTTTTGTATTTGTTCATTTATTTATTTTTTAGAGTATTTATTAGTTTATTTTTTGTTTATTTTCCTTGCAAAAACCATCCCTGTACCATACATATGATGGGTAAAAAACTGTTTGGTAATGGGTGGATAATGTTTAATTTTTTTACTTTTCAGTGGTTTTTATTTTATATTTTTATATTTATTATTTTGTATATTATTTATATATATTTTTTATTTTTCCATTTCTTATTTTTTCTTTAATTCCTACTTTAAATTGTTATTCATTCAGTATTATTTATTTTTTATTTATTTGAATTCTACATTTCAATACCTTATCCATCATCTATTGTGCACTCATTTTAGGGTCGTTTTAATACAAATTTGTATTAACATTGATTAAATATATCTCTAATAGCCTTATCAGGTGTTACAATGCATTATTATTTAGTTTATTTATGGCTGTATTTATATAATTTGTAATTTATTTACAATATTTTTTTTATTTAAATATAAAAAATTTATTAGACAAATATATATTTAAAAAAAATTTTTAGCCAATAACTTCAACTAAATTATTGGCGTAAAGGATGCCGCGGCAAAATAACATCTTACATCGTTGAGGGGAAATGGGGTTCAATAAAACAAAATAAATAATAATGACAAGGTCAATTGTATTTAAGGTTTAGTTTTACGTCTGTGCGGTACTACATTTAAAGGGGTCAATTGATGCAATTTCAATTTTTCCTTTCTCTTTGGAGTGTTAAGACAAGCTCTTGGTGCATACTAAAAAGAAATCTGTACAAGTTGCTAAGACTAAAGTTTCAAATCCAAAGAGATATTCTTTATTTATAAAAGTTAAGAGTCAGCCATGCCCTCCTAAAACGGCTTGTTCTAACATGCCTCCACATATCTACATCACGATGTGGTAGATTTGCCTAACGCCGCCCAAATGTTCACGCAAAGAAAGAAGTCGTAACTTTTATTCTCGCTGTTCTCTGCTGCGGTCGTATTGTTTGTTGCCAACCCCCCCCGCCATGGTGGTCTGAAGACGCGGTGATTCTTGTGAAGCGCGAAACTAACTACTTTGTTTGGCCTTCCAAAAAAAGAGGACGATATCCACTTTGGTCATCGCCATGAGCTGAATTCCGTGCTGGTCGATGAGGAAATAGATCAACACTTCGTGCTGTGGAGTCCCATCCCGGGTCGTCACATTTGGTTGCCGGAAAATCCAGCCCCCAGCTGAAACGCCCACTCTCTTTCTTGTCGAATCCGCTGTGTGTCCACCCTATTGGGTTTCGTTATGAAAGAGAAACTACTGGGTTGTTTGGTCGTCCAAAAATGGACACGACTAGAAATCAGTGGTTAAGTTGTATTTAACAACACTGTTCCAGAACAGTTCAAAACAAATATTAATTTGTGTGCAGCACATTTTATGGAGGACTGTTTCCTGATCCTGGTAGAGTGGACTACAATGCCGGCTGTTTTGACTCATAGACTGTAAGTATGTTTTTATATTTAACGAATTTGCCACTGATGATTCAAACGCAAGTTTTGAGCATTGTAGATTAGCTCTTGTTGTTTGTCGTTTCTCCGATCACAATGCAGACATGGTTTTATGTTACACCGCGGTGTGATGCAATGCGTATATAATCCTAGAGTAGGTCACATGGATCAACAAATCCTCTTGTTTATAAGGGTTTTAAAATGTTTTTTGTCTCGTCGCTCTATTTCCTCCGGCCGTAAGGGCATCACAGTAGTAGGGGTCAGAACCATTTCCCTCACACACGCTTGAAGGATTCGGTGCATTCCCACCCCACAACGCACTGGATAGCTTGCCAATCAGAGTACATCTCGCTTTTTCAGACCGATGAGTTTTTTAAAAATCGACGTGTTTCAGAAAGGCTGGGCATAGAGGAGAAACAATAATGTATAGTATGTGGAAAATAATGTGTTTTTTTAACCTTTGTAAGGGAAACAGTGATAATTTTAGCTCAAAGGGAATCATTTAAGATTTAAAAGGGAACTCCACCATTAATATGCAAAGGAATTAGGACAGAATCACTGTTTTAAGGCTGATCACTGAGACAGCCAGCGATTCATTGAACAGGCCGCATAACATCAACTCTGCAATGGATATTAATATCCAAAATATAGTGAAACAACACACTATTCTTTACTGAAAGAAGAAGGGGGGGAATAAATAGCACAGTACCTATCGGCAGTTTAAGACATTGACCTTGTGAGCAGGGGGCAAAACACGAGATACTTCTCTTTTCAGTATAAATAAGGCTTTATTGGATAGATCTAAGACATATAAACTAATTTAACACATGAACACACGCATTCACACCAGTTGCAGAAAGAGAGAAAGTGAGGAAATAATTAGTTTAAAAGAATTAAAATGTGAAATCCCAAGTTTACAGCAAAATGTGCAATTGCATAGATCTGAACAAACATCAATCACTTAATTAACCCTCGCAATGATTCCCTCAATGAGGTTAAAATTTATATTACATGCACCAGTTCAGCTAGGATCTGGAGGTACTTGCGTGTGCGGGGTCCCCCTCCCGGTTCCCTTCCTTGTCTGGTTGCCGAAAGGGGTTTCCCGTTTTTCTGATTGGCTGGAGGTTCAGTCTTGAAGCCAGTGATTGAGCGTTGGCTGGCGCGGAGCTGTGGTCTGCAGTTGAAGTTTTAGACGGCACTCATTCGGAGATGCGGCGTTAGGCAAACTTAACTCAAACACGAAACTCTCAACGGAAAATAAAACAAACTAAAGAAGTAGAAATAGATGTAAAGTTTGACGAGACTAGTTGGCGTTTCTCCTCATGGTTTTGGAGAGGCTGTACCAGAGCACTCGTCAAATAAAGAAGCATGATTAAAAAAAACAACAAGGCTCAAAAAGGCAAGAAGGAAGAGAAAGAAAGAGTATGCCCTGAGTATTTAAACTGGGCTGTTTAACACACCCAAAATGGTGCTTTGACCAATTAGATGTCGCCGTTGCTCGGGGGGTTTTGTATATTCCTTTTCTCCTCCCCATTCAATAAATCAAATGTTCTCTTATCAGTCACATGGTCTGCGTTTTTCCCGCTCTTGCAGAGTATAATTTTGGTATAATGATTTCTATAACAAGAATATGATAAATTTGAAAAAGAATAGATTGGAAGAAACATTTCAAGCAAGAATTTTTTTTTCCCTCAAAACCACCATACCAAACCCTGAATAACGAACCATAAGCGTGATTCAATAGTTTATTCCAAAAAAAAATACATACACTAATTTATTAAGACCTATCGTCACATGTAGGTTACGGCATATATGGAGTTATGCTTGAAAGGATTAGTTTCTCAGGTTCCTTTTAAGATGTTCTTTATAAGGTATGCATTAATGGAAAGGCCGTTTCTTCGTGCCATTTCCTCCTGAACATAGGACATGTTCTTTGAACGTATGAAGACCAGGGAGGTTAAAATGTCTGTAAGGAATTTCAGTATGTTCTGTCTCCTAAGTGGGGGAAAAGTCAATCCGAAGAGCTTGTGATCACTATCACATGTTTCCATGTGACGGTCACTCTGTGCATCTCTTTTGGCCATTATTCTTGATAACTTGCCCCCACAATTGACAATCTCCTTGGAATTGTCAATAAGTGTTCTTTTTTGTTTAAATGTTAAAAGCTGTTTCTGTGAAGAGCCTTTGTTAGCTTGCTTCAGAACTGGGCTAGGGGTCAGATTTTTCCATCCTGTTGTCTTGGGCCTCGTGTGGAATTTTGGACCATCCTCGTGTCTCCAACCATGTTTTGAACCAAGATCTTAGATTTGTCTATTCCGTCTGATACCCACACACCTTAAAAAACCACCATAAACGCAGGTCATTACAACACCAATACAACACAAAATAATATAATGTTTAATTTTTTAGCAAACATCATATACCCTTTTAAAGCTAACAATGAGTAAAACACTAATATCATGGGAAGTCCCTATGTTATAAGAGCTAAAAACAATATACTTGGTGTGAGTGTGTGTGGTTGTGGATGTTTGGAATCAGTTTCTATCATGTCTTGTGCATTCAACCCCCACAGATGACAACAGATAATATCACTTTCCACCACAGCAGTGACCGAGTGCGGCTGTCAAGCTCCATTCTATTATTCACACTCCCTATCCTCTCCTCTCCTCTCCTTCCTCCTTGCTCTCCTCCTCTCCTCCCCTTCAACTCCTCGTCTCTCACCTCTCCTCCCCCCCACGCTCTCCTCCTCCACACGCAGACAAAGTCAGCGGATGTTAGTCACCACTCAAGCCCCGACACAAAAGAGAAGTCGAGCCTCTTCAAGAACTGACAGAAGAAAGCGCGTTTTGTTTTGTGCTCCTCTGTGAGGCAAAGAGCAAATAATTCGCATTCAGAAATGGATTGCTATATCCTAGCCCTCACTTTTTGGATTTATGCACTCCGAATGAAAAAAAAATGTGTTTTAGGCCGACAGAAACAGAACACTCAATACCTGCTAGATGTCAAATAAAACCCGACGGCTCACACGAACATCACAGCTTTCTTCATATTCAGCTCTATTATATCTTTTGTGTCAAAAGTTCAGCTTTTGTTTTGCTCTAAAAAGTGCACACAATTGAAAAGCATGACATATTTGAAGATATTTTCATGATGTGCCTGTTCGTGAATATAAAAAGATCCAGGTTTTTGCATCTGACCCCAATTTTATTCTCTTTAGAAACACTTTCTGATGACGTCACTTAACAGCAAGTGTTTTCTTATCTAATAAACTAAAGATAGCCAAAGGCCGCTTTTGATGCCGGACCCCTCAGAAGATTACAAGCTCTCATTAAAATGCCTTTGAATGTCTCCACACCTTTCATGACATCTTATATTACAGCTTGACACTTTTGTTCATTTCTTTCATTACGCATTTCGGAAATAAGTCCCTACCGTATGTTCTGGCTCGCTCTGTAATTCTTCCCGAGCCTGATTTCTTTTCTTCCCCCACATCAGAGCGCTTCGCCAAAGCCTCCAAGTTGAAAGCTTAGTCAAAAACCTGAACTATTTTGAATTGTGAGAACACAAGGGAGATCTTTAGAAAAGAGTTAGAAAAGGTAGGAAGGTTTAGAGAAAGAATAGTTAGAAGTGTAAACAAACAAACCAGGGGCGGAGCAAGAACAACAGACAAATATGCTAAAATAAATATAATCTTGGCTACATTGATTATTACAATTCTAAATCTTGTCCAGCCACGCATTACTGCCAATTGGGGCACCGTTTCCTCAAATCAACATCTATTTGCAGGTTGTCTCAATTCACCGGCCCAGCACACAACGTCCTGCAGCAGCTAAGCGCTCCAACATTAGAATTTTGAGCCGACTTGCGAAACTATTTTTCCATCAGAATTACACCCACACCCTCTAAGTAACCTTGTTAATCTAATATATATAATCCCGCTGAAATGACAACACTGGTCGCGTGCCACCTTCAGGAAAACTGGAGGAGGGTTGACCTGCCAGTAGTTTCGCGCTCATTCACAAATGTATTTAAAATTTAATTTTAAAAAAAAAAAAAAACCATTTAAGAAGTCTTTAGAGAGAAATAGTCTTCATCCTTTTGTATGTGTCCTAGGGAGAGCAGTTTTGACGTTTAAATATTATTTATTTAATTCCCATTATAAAACCGTTTTCCACTTTTTTTTTTTGTGTTCGATTGATCTTTATTTTTTATGTACCCTCTTAAATTTTCTGAGCCTTGCAGTGCATTTAAATTTACTATTTGTTACTATTTTACATTTATTTTTATTTTTATTTAATTCAATTTTTTTATAATTTTTTTATTTAATTTTATATTTAATTTTAAATTTTAGATTTATTTTATATTTTTATTTTATATTTTATTTTAATTTTAATTTTAATTATTTTAATTACCAATAGATTTGTATACAATGACAGTTTTGTATGGATTTAAATACTTTCTTTCTTTTTCATTCTTCTTTTTTCTTTCTTCCTCTTTCTTTCTTTCCTTCTTTTTTTCTTTCTTTCTTTCTTTCCTTTTTTCTTTCTTTCTTTCTTTCTTTTCTTCTTCCTTTCTTTTCCTTCTTTCTTTCTTTTCTTCTTTCTCTCTTTCCCCCCTCCTCTCTTTTTCTTTCTTTCTTTTCCTTTTTCTCTTTCTATTCTTTTTCTTCTTATATCTTTTCTTTCCATTATTTCTTTCTTCTATATAACTACCCAAATCGTGTAAACAATGCCTTTCATCACTTTTTATTTTTTCTTTGTTTTATTTGCTCATATAAATATTATCCATCGTACTGTTGCTCTTAACAATTGTTGGTCAATCAATTTTATAAAGCCATTTTTTTTTCTTTGGTCCGTATATTAATGGTGTAATTGCACACACATTACATTGAAAACCGTAAGTGACGGGGTGTGTGTGTGTGTGGTCACTTACGTATTTCATTTTTATATATTTCATACACGTATTGTCTTAAATTTTTTGGCTCTGGAGAGTCAACAATTCATAAATAATTTTTTTTTTTGGCAAAGGCTATGGCCATTTGTTTTTAATCATATACTTTTTATATTACTTCATGTCTGAACTGTTACTTTTTTGTGGTACATATTTTAAGAGTAATTTTCAATCATCCATCAGAAAGAAACCTTTAGTGTATTTCTTTGAAGCCGCAACTATTGTTTTTTTTGGCCGGCCTGTTTAAAAATTTTATTTTTAAGTCTAGAGTCTTTGTTTTGTGTGAAGGCGGGTCCATTATTTTTTATTAGTCACGCTCAATATCTTTTAGAGTCCTAGTCAAGGTTTGTCAACTAAAAAGTCTGAAGCATTTTTAGTCTTATTTTCGATTCGTCAGAATTATCTCATGACTATTTTCGCTAGTTTTGGGGTCGACGAAACACTGAATGCGCAAACCCCAACATGTTAGAATATTCACACCCACCATACATTTAAAAAATAAGACGGAACCCCGCCCCGTCTGGCCTGCCATCGGTCCCCCTTTCTGTGTTAGACTTATATTTTGTTTGGTTTCAGTCTTCCTAATCGTTTTCCAACCTTTTTTTTTTAGAGGGCTCGCGGAGCGGTTGTAACCCTTTGAAAATTTTTAGCGTAAAGAACATGTTTTTGGTGGCACCCAAAATTAAATTTTGTCACAATAATTTGGAATTTCTAACTTGATGTGAGAATTTGAAAAGTATAGAGTATGTGTTACAACAGGGAAGAACTCGTGAGTAATATAAGTCATACAGATATTGTTTTAATATTATAACAAAAAGTGTCTAGTCTACATGGTCGGTATAAATCAGTACGGGGCTAATTTCTAATGAGGAGACCAATTTATATGACAGGTTTTAATGTAGGCTTTTATTCATATTTAAACATTGTGAGATAGCTAGTTATAGTGGTAATTAAACAAAGTTTTGCTCACGCAGTGTATTTTTGATTTTACAGCTGGATAATTTTGTTGCAATAGCACGAGATTTCAAACTTTGAATGAATAGAAATGAACAAGATGCTAAGCAGTTAATAATAAAATAAGAACAAATAAAGTAATTACTAATGATAGCACAAATAAAAAAATAATGATAGGCCTTTGAATGAAATAAATTGCTTTTTTATTTTTTCAGGTAGGTCTAACACACAGTTGGGCTATTAAGAGATTTTTTTTTTTTAACCAATTATCCAAATAAAGTTTAATCCTAGAAAGCTATTATTATAAGAACACGCAAGCATTGCTGTTAGCAGATCAATGAATGAGAGGGCAACGTTACCAGAGTTGCCCATATACCACACCTTGTTACAAAACAGTGCTATTGCAGACAGAAACAATACTGTATTACATCGATGTTTCCTGTTGGCTTGTTTTTTGAGTGGACTTTGCTGTTCCGATTAGCATGAACGGTATATGAGTGGAGCGACCCTCGCATGGGCCTTGAGGGATGATCGTAGCACCACACACGGAGCGGGGGGGGGGGGGAGCGTAAGAAAAAATAATAATACGCAGAGCATCACACCACGTGACAGTGAATCCTGAGTGGTGAACTAATTTTCGGCAGCCGGAGTTTCAGTGCATCTCTAATTATTGGCGACAGCAGACATGGATTATTATATAATAGCTGCTTTTTTGAATATTTTAGCAATTATATATAAATATAAAAAAATGATTTTTTTACACGGCACCCCTGCTCTCGACAGACGGCACCCCGGTTGGGAAACACTGTTCTAAATAATGCCGCGAGTGGGGCTTGAGGAAGTGACGTCGCCTGCGTCTGTGCAGTGCGACCTGATGCAGCCCCTGAAGTGAGACACAGCAAACAGAAATACTGCAAAATAATAATAAAAACGACAAACAGAGACGAAAAGACCCTTTATAACATTCGTTTCGGACCTCGTTGGTCAACGAAAATGAATAGAACAACAGTTTTAACATAGTTTTTGATTAAAGTAAAATATGAGTGAAATGTAAACCACGGATGTAGTCTGTTGTTTATTCGTCAACAATATGCCAACATTATCATACAGAGGTTGACATCGTCATCGTCACATGACCAGCATTTACGTTGCGTTTCGTCTCGTTTTCGTCATGTGATAAAGGTTCGTTGACGACGATATTTAGTCATAATTTTCGTTGACGAAAGCAACACTAGCAGCAACATTTCTCACATAATTTTACATACGAATCAGGGCGCGTTGATTTTTCGTTGCATTTTCGCTAATTCTAAGTTTGTGATAAATCTACATTTTAGTTCCATCAATTATCCAAGGAATGGCATAATCAGAATTAATTTCTAAATATTCCACCAAAATTACTGAACCGTGGCGAAGCTGCGCTAATTGTTTTGCGCCTCTGAAAGTTTGCCAGAACTTCATATTGCTCAGCTATTCAGTTTCACATTTAATTATTAATGCACAATTGGAAAGACTCTTCAAAAGAATCATTATAAGCGTACTTGAAATTCAGAGCTGCTGTTCCCTGTGTTACAGTCCCCACATGAACAGGCTTGATAGCAGGATGTGTTGTAAAATGAAACTAGCTCTGCACATCTTTTACTAGCATGCGTTCAGCCACAGAGGCAGAGGACAGAGGGGAAGACAAGCGCTTGAAAAGTGGGCTGCAAACAGCTTCTGAGTGGCATTGATTTTAATGCCTTCTAGGAGATATTTGCTGGCAGATCTCTTATGAGGTGTCTGTAATAGTTTGTGAGAGCACACACTGTAAACACGAGCTGTGCAGCGATGGACGTCTCCCAGGAGAGAGCTGATTGAATCACTGTCCCCTGGATCCCTCCGTCACACGACCGCGCACATCCCCTTCCCTCGGGGGGGGGATCACATGGGGGCAGATCCCGGGGGGGGGGCGCCCTACATGCAGCAGAGCAAACGCGGCAGACGCAGCTTGCCCCTCAACTCCTAATCTATGAAGATTTCTAATCGGCGAAGTGGAGCTTATTGTCCGCAACGGTTGTGGACTACTCCTTTTTTTTTTTTTTTTTTACTCCCTTTCAGGGGGGGGGGGTGGGGTGGGGTAGCGAGAAAACCAAAAGGGGCTCAAATCAAACCAGGAAAAGTAATCATATGAAGTAGCGGGACTGTAGATTAGGGCTTAATGCACAAAAAATTCTTTCTTTTTTTCCTGAGCTTTTTGAAGAGCAAGACATTTTGTTAAAAGTAGAAGATTTATGGTGCATTTTTTTTTTAATTAATGCAGGCCATTGAGGTCTTAAAATGCCTGTTGATTTTGTTTCACCACATATAATTTTTTAGTTTTTCGACATTTGGCCTTTCGCATGGTGTTTATCATTTTTTTATTTTTTATTTTTAATTTTTTTTTATTGCAAATGACAAAAATTGTTGACACTGTTGTTGGTTGTCTAAAGATTTTTACAATTTAATTTTTTTTAAATCTTACATTAATTATAAAATTATAATAATCAAAATATAAATAGTACAATATATCAATTATTCTAAATATTTTTAAAACTTAAATGGATACATTTTGTGCATATTAGATAAATGGCATTGTAGTATATTTATTAATAGTATAGTAAATTAGATTTTACTATACTAAAATTACTTTTGCTACTTTTGAACAAGTTTAATCTTGACTAGTAATGGTGCTTTTTTAATTGATTATAACAACAACAACTAGATCATTCTATTTATTATTATTATGGATGTATTTTACGATTAGTTATCATTAGTTTATTTTATTAATGGTAAATACCAATACTTAAAATAATTTTTAAATAAATTGAATTATAATAAAAAAAATGTGAATTAAACATAATATTAAAATATGTATTTATTTATGAAGCATAAATGTAAATCTTTTTGTATTCTTATATTAAATGTATTTCTTCCTAGACATAGTATGATATTGATTAATCTATATATATATATATAAATACTATATATCATATAAATCATATATATATATTATATTATATATTATATATTATTTATTTAAATCATTTAAAATACATTGGTATAACATAGTAAATACTTATGTATTGGTTATAGTAAATATAATTACAATATTATGCTATGCAGTATATTATTTATTAGTGTAGTACCTTTAAATAATTAGTTTTTTTAGTGTTGTAATTCTGTAAAAATTATGACATTTCAGTGAAAAGTACAATTTAAGTGCTATTTCCAGTCTTATCTGTACTTACTGCCACCTCATCAGTATTCATGGATGGTGAAATTGTAATATCCATTGTAAGTAGTTGATGATATTTGCTTTTATTTATATATAATTTTTTGACCAGGTCTTCACCAGGGGATTTGAGAAGCAATTACATGCCATGTGGTTCTGCAGCACACCTCTCTCCAGATATACTTAACTCCTTTCTTAAGAGTAATTAAATCATGGTTCTGAATTTGAAATAGCTAAAATATCAGTAATGTCATTAGCATGAAACCTCCTTGGGCTCCTTATAAACTGCATTTGAAAGATGACTTTGAAGTTAAATTTATTGACCGAAAATTTATCTGTCTTTGTCACAATGTACAGACAAACTTAATGCACATTTTTATGATAAAGCTGAGCAATTTTGAACAAAAATTTAGTTCCCATTCAGTCAGTCACGTTCAACGTTACGTCAGTGACTGACGAATTGGGATCTCGCCCGAGAGCCCAATCACCTTCGAGTGTTAACTAAACAAGCTAATGACAGTTGGCGTGCGTGCTTCGCCACGCGCACCCCGCCCCGCAGCGCGGGTATAAAAGGAGAGCGCGTGCAAACGCACATCAGCTTTTCGCTTCGGAGCCGAGCCTTCTACAGGACGAATCTCCGCGAGTGTTCGAGAAACAGCTGGCGTTGGTGTGACGGCGTATCAGCGGGGGTTGCCATCCAGGCTGCGAAACCTCGGCGGGCTGCAGCTTTCATTCTGCGGTCTCGCCGCGACCTCCCCTGGGCGCTTCAGCGCTCTCACTAAAAGAGTGTTTTTTCCATTTCTAAAAGAGCAAATTCTAAAAGAGCTCCACGAGCGACGGGCGTCTTTTTAAAAATTGTTTCCCGCTCGTGCGTTTCTGGATGTGGTTGTTTCCTGCCTCCATCTGATGGTCATTATCACTGCCTCTCGTGCTTGGGCTTACTGCACGCTGAAGCAGCGCTCATGGATGTGTCATGTTCTCAGTGCGGGAACATGACCTTCGTGACGTTTCGGTCTAGATACCTCCTCATTAAACGGGGGGGTATCCCCCTTGCCATGCCCCGCTCTAGCTCCTCTGGTTCTCGGAGGGCTACTTCGGTTCACGGTCAGGGAGACCTGAGGGTTACGGTGAGAGCTTCCCCGTCGAGTACGTCTCCGCGGGCCTTTCATTCCTCAAGCATGGTGCACCACCTGGTGTTTCCGGACGAGTTTGCTGGGTCCTCGGACAGGGCGGGGTTCAGCATCTTGTGCGGGGCACAGGCAGAAGACAGGATGTCGATCGCTGCATCGGAAGGCGAGCTAGGCTCTGGAGATGATGATTCGGCTGCGCTGCCACCGTCAGGTAGAGTGGCGTTGCCCGAGTCAGATCCAGAGCTGACCGCTATGCTTTCCCGGGCCGCTGAGAGCGTCGGGCTGCACTGGAGGCCTCCGCCTTCTCCCGAACGCTCGAGGCTGGATGATTGGTTCCTGGGGGTGCAGGCCGGGCGCCGGCAGCCGCCTCCGGTTCCATTCTTCCCGGAAGTGCATGAGGAGGTTACTAAGTCTTGGAAGGCACCTTTTTTCTGCCCGAAACAGACTTGGTGACTCCTCCGTCCTCACCACCCTCGACGAAGGGGCGGCCCAAGGGTATGTGGACATCACTCCGGTCGAGCGCGCGATTGCCATGCAACTCTGCCCGCAAAGCGCCGCCGCCTGAAGAGGTAGTCCACGCCTTCCGTCCAGGGCCTGTAAGTTCTCATCCGCTCTGACGGCTAAGGCTTACAGTGCTGCTGGACAGGCCGCTTCCGCCCTGCACGCCATGGCCCTCCTGCAAGTCCACCAGGCCAAGGCGTTGAAGCAGTTGCACGAGGGTGGTGCTGACTCAGGTGTGCTGCAGGAACTGCGCACGGCGACGGACCTCGCGCTGAGAGCGACGAAAGTCACGGCGCGGGCCTGGGTCAGTCGAGTGTCCACATTAGTTGGTTCAAGGGCGCGCCACCTATGGGACCTTGGCGGATATGAGGAGCAGGCGACAAGCAGCGCTTCCTGCGACTCCCGATTCTCCAAGGCCGGCCTATTCAGCGAAGCGGGTGGAGGGCTTTGCCAACCAGTTCTCTGCCGCCACCGAAGCAGAAGGAGGCGTTTCCGACACATCGCCCCAGAATCGTGCCACGGACAAGCCACGTACTGGTACGTACGGACGCACTGCGGGAAGTTGCGACATCAACCACCAGGCGCCTCCCCGCTCTGTCGATGTCGCAACATCGCCCCGCCCACTCTCTCATCTGGAGGTCAGAAGCATCTGGGTCGCTTAGCGTCGTCATTTTTTTAATCCTTCAGGACGCATAGCTCAAGACGTGCAGCGATCAGAGCCATCTCACCCTGCTCAGCAAGCACTCGAGGGGCGACCGTGAGATGGCCGACTACCACACTGGAGACCCCAGTACAGTGATTGGAGACGCTTTTGGGGACGATAACGGCTAGACGTTTGCCTCCAGGACACGTCTCAAATTGCACAGTGGTTGTACCTCCTGGCGAGGGACGCCCCTCGGTCAGGGACGCACTTGGCGTGCAGCTGTATCATGGGGGGCTTTTCATCCGCCAAAAAAAAAATATGCGTTTCACAAAACGCTGAGTCCTTGTCTAGACCAGACACTTGGTCAAGGTCAGGGAGGACGAGGAGCAGATCCTCTTGGTGGCGCCATACTGGCCCAGTCGGACTTGGTTCCCCGAACTGATGCTCCTCGCGACAGCCCCTCCTTGGCGAATTCCTCTGAGGAGGGATCTCCTTTCTCAGAGAGGGGGCACCCTCTGGCACCCACGTCCAGACTTGTGGAATCTCCACTTATGGTCCCTGGACGGGACGCGGAGGTTCTAGGTGGGCTACCTCCAGCGGTAGTAAACACCATCGCTTCAGCTAGAGCCCCGTCTACCAGACACGCTTACAGGCTGAAGTGGAACCTGTTCGTCAGTTGGTGCTCTTCCCGCCTGGAAGACCCCCATAGATGCCCGATCGCAGTCGTGCTTTCTTTTCCGGCAGGATGGCTGGAGCGAAGGCTCTATCCCTCCACCCTGAAAGTGTATGTTGCCGCCATTTGCTGCACATCACGATGCAGTAGACGGTAAGTCTCTAGGGAAGCACGACCTGATCATCAGGTTTCTCAGAGGGGCAAGGAGGCTGAATCCTCCGCGCCCTCACCTGTTACCCTCTTGGGATCTCCCCTCGGTCCTCATGGCCCTGAAGGAGGAGCCCTTCGAGCCTCTGCAGTCAGTAGAGCGTAAGGTTCTGTCATTAAAGACAGCGCCCCTCACCGCATTGGCCTCGGTCAAGAAGGTAGGGGACCTACAGGCATTCTCGGTCGACGATTCGTGACTAGAATTCGGGACGGGTAACTCTCAAGTTGTCATGAGACCCCGGCCCGGATATGTGCCCAAAATTCCCACCACACCTTTTAGGGATCAGGTGGTAAACTTGCAAGCGCTGCCCCGGGAGGAGGCAGACCCAGCCATCGCTCTGCTCTGTCCGGTTGCGCTTTGCGCACTTACGTGGACCGTACGCAGAGCTTCAGGACCTCAGACCAGCCCTTTGTCTGCTTTGGAGGTCAGCAGAACGGAAAGGCTGTCTCCAAACAAAGACTTGCCCCCTGGTTAGTGGAGGCTATAGTCTTGGCATACCAGGCCAACGTTTACCATGCCCCCTCGGAGTTAGAGCTCACTCTACGAGAGGAGTGGCAACTTCTTGGGCATTGGCGCGGGGCGCCACGATAGCAGACATCTGTAGAGCTGCCGCTGGGCGACGCCTAACACGTTTGCGAGATTCTATAATCTCCGTGTAGAGCCCGTGTCCTCTCGTGTACTCGCCTCAGGTAGGCAGTAACACCGGACCTGCTCGGTGTCGATCACGCTTGCTGCGCCATTCCCCTCTACGGACCGGATACGTGCTCTTTTTTGCTCCTCAATTCAGTTCCCCATGGCGAACCCTGGTGGATTTCCTCCCGCACCCTCGGCGGTCAGGCGAGGCGGAGCGCCAGACGCCAGGCTCAGCACTCGTGTGCATGACCAAGGTCAGCCCTTGTGCTGGGCTAAGTGCCCATGTGTAGTGATTCCCCCTTCGGGCGATCCCACACGTGTACTCTTCCATGGTACGGCTCCTCTCACGGTAAGCCTGTGTCTTTCCCTAGCAGAGATTTTCTGCCATCTCTGCTGCGTAGTATCTCACCCCAGGCAGGCTGAGTCTACCGCAGGGACTTCCATATATAGTACTGCCCTGGGCCAGTCCATATATGTAATTCCACATGATACCTCCTATGACTTCCGTAGCGTCCCAGCTGGGTACGCTTTCCCAGTGTTATCCAAAGCACCACGTATTTGAACAGCAGACTGCACTTACTCCCTCTTGCCTAGCCGCTGTCCTTCGTATAGTTCACCTTTTAGCTGGGTTGATTTTTAGACTTTTTGGATTGCACCGGGGTCTTGACTTGCGTGCAGGCCCTTTAGCAGTGGACACTTGGAGGGGTATGTATTAATGTTGAGTGGCGTTCCATCGCGGCTGAACATATGTGCTTGTTGTAAGTCCCTATCTGCATAACGTGACTCGTTGACTGACTGAATGGGAAACCCGTTAGTGTTGTTAATTGTTAAACCTCGTTCCTGAAGGAGGGCCAACGGAGAGTTAGTTCCGTTTTGCACAGTTGTGTACCAGCGTACGCTTCTCTGCTGGTTTTTGTCCCGCTTTCTCGTACCTCAGACGATATAAAATGATGTGATTTGCACTCGGCTCCCTTTCCCATACCCGCCTGCATGGGGCGGGTCCGTGCGCCGTGCGACGAACCAAGGCACCGCCACTGTCTGGGTGTTTAGTTAACACTCGAGGCTTGATGGGCTCTCGGGCGAACTGAGATCATTGTACACCCACGGCCGTGAAGTCCTCCGCAGGGCTCCTCAGGGGGAAGAAGGTTATCCACAAGTTAAACCTCGAGTTGTTTCGAGACAACAATATATATAATATGTACTAGTTCTCTTTCTGTTGTCCTACTGTATTTGCTATTTGCTTCCCCCTTATATTCTACTCAGTATAGATTGGATGTTACTCTCTTAGTATTTTAATGGTCTGCATGTCACTCGCTATTGGCTAATTAGTTGCTAATCAAGATTTGGTGTCGTGTTTATTGTAGCGCATAGCCGTACTGAGCCGTGTGTGTCGTAGGTGCTGGGAGTCGGCCACCCCCCACCCTGGCCACTGGGGGACTTGTCGGCGGCACAAATCATGCCCACGAACACTGGTTGGCTAACAAATGTGAATCTGAATAGACGTGTCGACTGGGGCATTAAAATAAGATAGTCATTTGGCAACGTCTTTCATTTAGGCATTTTTTTTTAAAAGATCGTGCGCATTGAAACCAACACACAACTAGCTGTTGGCTCTGAATGCAATGGCCAATCAGAGAATTCAGATGAGTCATCAGGTTTTTGAATGCGCGCGTCTACCGCTTTTTTCTTAGGCCCTGTCAACACTAGTCTAGAACCTTGCCCGAATATATCTCTCTAACCAAACAAAAGTGCAGAGCTCACGGCTCATTCAACTGTAAGACTGATTATAATTCCATACTTCAGTGACTTGTAACGATAGTTTTTGTTTTTAGATTGTCGTCGTGTTCACCTGTGTCAGTCGCTGTTACATGTGTAGGTTCACCGAGGTTGCCCCAAGTTGGGGTATAAGCGTCCGACCTGTTCTATATACAAGTACTATTCACTGTTTTCCCACGCCTCGAAAGGAAACGTTATATAGTTATCAATTTCTAACATTTTTATTAAATTGCAATCACGTTAAATACAAATTCAATCCCATTAAACATTTTTTTTAGCCTACATGACAGACACCGCGGCAGTGGGCCCCCCCCCCGATACCCGGTTTCAAGGTTATTACCTTTCTTTCGAGGTTTGAAAATTTCACGGTTTCAAAACCACTAATATTTTCTGTTATACCGTTCCTGTGGTATGCGCTGTTTTTCATGTTTCCTCAAAGACTGAAAGTGTAGGAATCTCTCGGGTTGAGTGCAGTGTAGAGTAACACTACCCTCCTCCTCCTGTTGGTGCGAGCGATCGGTCAGTCACGTGTGTGTAGGATGGCCGAACTTAAAGGGATAGTTAACCACACAAAAATGGCCCATAAATTACTCACCATCAAGTCATCCTAGGTGTATATGACTTTCGTCTTTCAGACGAATCCAGTCAGAGTTATATTAAAAATTGTGTTTGATCTTTCAAGTTGTTTCATGGCAGTCAGTGGGTGTTGCATCAGTCCAAAAGAAGTTAAATATAAAGCGCCCATCCATTAAAAAAAAGTGTCTCACACGGATCCGGGGGGTGAATAAAGGCCTCCTGTGGTGAATTGATGTGTTTTTGTAAGAAAAATAGCCATATTCAAAATGTAATAAACGCTGGGACATACGCCTAGCTCCTTGCGCGCCACTCTGTGCTCTGACCTGGAAGCAGCTCCAGGCGGATGACTTATGAGGTCAGCTTTGCGCATGCGCCACTCAGAAGTGACGCACGCAGATGCGCAGGGGAGAGATCAAAACAAAACCACGGTCACTAATTAGAAGTACAAAACGAGGATTTGTAAAGAAGAATGTCAGAGAATAAGCCAAGAGGAGACTGGTTTTCCTTTGCTTGATCTGTTAACAACACATGGTTTCACGACGGATATGGCGCAGCGCTGACCGCATACGTCATACGCCCGGAACTGCTTCGTGTACAACAGTGGAGCGCAAGCTAGATTAAAGGATTATCACGGTTGAATATGAATTTTCTTATTAACAAAAGAATCGATCGGCTAAAGAAGGGCCTTTGTACCCCCAGGAGCCTGTGAGAGACTTTGTTATGGATGGGCGTTTTATTTAATTGTTGGATGAGTAGTGTTGCTTTCGTCAACGAAATTATGACTAAATATCGTCGTCAACGAGCCTTTATCACGTGACGAAAACAAGACGAGACGCAACGTAAATGGTGGTCATGTGACGATGACTTTAATTAAATGTATTATGCAATATTGTTGACGAATAAAAACAAGACTAAATGTGGTTTACAAAATAAAAACTATGCTAAAATGTCTCTTAATTTTCATTGAACAAAACGAGATGAAACTAAATGTTATAACGTTATTTCGTCTCGTTTAGTCGTGTTATTATTATTATTTTTGCAGTATTTCTGCTTCCCGTGTCTCTCTGTTCTCACAATTCCAGCGTTGTTGTTGCCACTCATAGGTCGCACCTGACGCAGACGCAGGACGACGTTCATCTTATCAAGCCCACTTGCCGGATTATTTAGACGACGACAATAAACAAATGTTAAATCTGACACAGAGTGACTATAGGGCCTTTCGCACCGCGGGAACCTTTTCATAGTAACAGAACTAATTGTGGAACTACGCACTTTTGGGTGTTTTCGCACCGCCGGAACTGGGTGCGATTTTAGTACCAGACTGCCTTTTTCGAGAACCAAATTAGCTCCTACTCCGGAGCAGGGTCTAACCAGCATAACTGGTAGTAATCGTGATGTAAGTAGACATTGATTGGCCAAATGTGTACGAAAACGCCCTCACCCGCCATGTTTTAAAACGCTGTGTAAACATACTGTAAAAACTGTGTCAACTTATTTCGCAAGTATGGAGAACAGCAATAGATGGACGGACCGAAGGGCAGGCACTTGTAGCAAATGTAGCACTGCCAGTTGTTGTTGGAGATTCTTAGTCTCCTTTCCGTTCTTTCAATCGCTTTAACGTATACGTCGACATTCCATGTCCACTATTGTGAAACCCGCGAGACACAACAAACCCAGCTCCGCTCACAGCGCCCTCCATCCTCCTGTTGTTAATGTTGTTCTTCTTTGTTTTCTTTGTTGAATGCCGCGCACAAATGACGACGCTGTCGACCGGCTTACCTTTTTAGTGCACCCACTCTCGGGTGCGCATGTTTCAACCCGGCAAATGGTACGGGAAATAGTTGAGCAAATCATCCCCCCCCCAGTACTGTCGTACGTAATTTGAGTTCTGAATCAAGCGTGTGTACGCCTCGGACCCGAATTTTTTCTTTTCTGGCGTGTTTAGTCGTTGCTGTTCGAGAAGGCTGGTTTACTCTAGGGTTAAGTGCGTTGACAATTAATTCAGATTGTTGTTCTTTGTCAACGTAATTCACTGTATGCAGCCCGCAGTGGCCCCCCACAACCAAGTAATATCTCTCTAAGGGACACACCAATTTCCATGTTTTGTGTATTAGTCTATAGTTGTTGTATGATGCCAAATCTGACTTTCAGTTTACACGAAAAACAAGTATGCGGACAAACTTCCGCTTGCGTCCCCCCCCCCCTATTGCCTATTTTATAAATACCCCCCCAGCATGGAGTCATTTGCTCGAAATATCGACGGAAATAGCCTTCTTGCTTGGAGACGGCGGTACCGGAGCGTTGATCTCTAACAACTGGGGACCTTACGAGCCTTTCTGACCACCCCACAACTCCACAACAACCACGCGTAGTGAGACGTTGACTAATAACGTAGTCGATTATATAACATCAAAAGGACCCGCTTCACACAAAGGAGCTAGCAGAACCTAAAACCCCAATTAAAACAGACGAAGCCATTAAGCAACACTTCCTAGACTGACTGCATGAAACACCGATTGAGGTCAGAAAACTTGAAAGATGCATAGACAATTTTAATATAACTCTAACGGGATTGTTGAAGACGTAAAGTCCAATACACCTAGGAGGCACCTGAGGTCCGTCTTCTATGGGCTGAATTTCAACTTTTTTGGTTGTGATCAACTAACCCTTGCCAGGATGTGCTCCCTACCACAACCATTTTTTCCCCTGCCTTTTTTGTTTTTATTTTCGGCAATGGACGTTTTTTCCGCTTAATTGCAATTGTCTTTGTTGTCCCCGCTGACACTTGCACAAACTGCGTTGCAATGCAATAATTTCCCAAAATGTCATTTATGTGAAAATATAAAGTCTGTAAACGCCAGTTAATACAGGCCAGAGACGCTGAAGATGGACACACAGAGAAAAATACTGTAGCAGGCAGATCATTCACTGTTCATGATTCACAAACTATTGGAAGAAAATCCTCAGTATTGATTTGGGGGTTTATATGAATGTTTCTGAGGGACTGACTGTCTTGAAAGGTTTACGGGGATTTTCTTTTCAACTGTCTCATAGTTCATACAAAAAAAATAAAAAATAAAATAAAAATATAAACTAGTAGAAACTCCCACCGCCCCCCCTTAATTAATGCATTAGTAAACTACAAATTACAAAAAAATAGACCTACTTGAAACACTTAAAGCACTGAATAAGTGCTTATTATATTGTATAAAATACAGTAAATGTACAAATAAACAATAGTCTTCACTGTATAAATTCAATATACATTCATTCTTATTTATTTTACAAAAGTGATTTGGTCAAGGACAGTGAGTAATTTTCTTTCTAATGTTTGATTAACATCATTGACATAAATTTTAACAGCAGCTAATTAGGCTGCTTTAGAGGAATAGCTCACCCAAAAAAATAAATGTCTGATGTTGTTCTAAACTTGTATGAGTTTCCTTCTGCTGTTGAAAGTAAACGTATACTATATTTGGAACAATACTGGTAACCAACACGTTGCGGGGGCCCCCCCTGACTTCCACTCTGTATGGAAAAAAACAAACAATTAACACCCTACCACTATCTGGTACTTTATTTTTCCTCTATAGTCAATGGCCGGGACTTTTCCAGGAAACTCCCCCCCTCCACCCTTTTTCCATGTCGTACGAATCATTTTTCAAAACATTTCCTTATAGTGTGAGCGCAGAAACAAAGAAATTATACAGTTTAGAACACTGATGTCGTGTTTCTTATGAGTAACTATACAACAGTATTTCATCTCACCCCTTGGCGTTTTTGTAACCTCCGTTAATAACGCCTCATATCGACTTTTCATTAGGATATAATTTCATATAAGCTACTACTACACTTGCTTTATATTTAACTATTAATGTTAATTTACGACACAAATGACTGTGTTGACGAGGAGACATTTTGACACATAACATTTGAATGTTTAAGCACAAGGCGCGAAAAATAACTCAAGTTTAGACTGGCGCTGTACTAGCAGCCGTGCACGCCACGCGAATCAGGCCGTAACCGTCCTAATGCGCGCATTTGCCAAAATGAATTCTGTCCCACTGCTTAATGTCCCTGAACAAGTTAAATTTGTTTTTAAACCATAATGCTTAAAATGCGTTTAAATGAAAAGCTTAATGCCACGCAAAACGATTGATGTATTTCTACCGGTTTATCTCTCAACCCAAAGTTGAATATACTTTGTTCAAACACAAAAAGCAATATACATTACTTTTTAGCAATAACAATTAGCCTAACTTGTTAATCAAACTAACCTAAAATCTGTGGGGACGATGACGGTCCACTTGCTGTTTCACTACTTCCACTCCATCATCAACTTTAGTAAAATAACCTGATAGCTGGGGATTTTACTGACTAACTCATGTTTTCCCCTCTCTCTTCATTTTTTTTTAGAATAGCCCCTCTCTCACTTTCTTTAGTTAAAATTTTTACTTATCGAGAGGGTTTTTGCATGAGCATTTCCAGATTATGCCAGAACGAAGGGAAGAGATGTGAATGCGGACATTGCAGCGATCACCTGATACGTGGTGCACTGGTCGTTCAAAAGTAAAAAATATAGAATGAATTTGATTGGTAAACCAAATTCAAACGTTATATTTTAATCTCTAAAGGTAATGCATGGAATATATGGAAAAGCTCCACTAAATAATAGCGTTAATAAGTGAGGGGCGGGGCTTTGGCAATCGGCGCTACCGATGACCAGTCAATCTACTCCACAGGCCCCCTCCTTGTCTGGGCCCCGGGGCTTCAGCCCCGCCTAGCCCAATAGTTAATGCGGCCCTGGGCATGTAGTATAATTTCACAAAGCTAATCACAGAACATTCTGTTTTTGCTTGAAATTGGGTTATTATTAAACCAAATTATGTATATGAAATGATATAACTAAATTATATGAAATGATATAAATTATGTATATGAATTATATAACTAAAATTAAATAACTGTAATTACAGATTTAGGTTAAATTAAGATGCCAGTCTTTATTTTTCTTCTTTTTAGGAAACAAATCAAAGAAAAAATGGAATTCTACTGTTCCTAATATTCTGTATGTTGCTCAAAAACAAAATATATTGTGTTCAGCGGAAAAGTTTTTTTTTTTTTAACCCAGTCATTTAAAAATAACTAATTTTAGAGCTGTAATGACAATACCTTGAAACCGTGATATTTTTGCTTAAGGTTATCATACCGTCAAAATCTCATACCGGCCCATGCCTACATGACACCCATGTCTGGTTCTTGCTAAAAGACGGGTTCATTATGTTTAATACATTTGGCTGCTTTTAGCCTCACCCTGGAGTTGGTTCACCCTCCGCCTATGTATTGTAGCTGTATTATATAATAGAATTTCCGTGTGACAGCACAGGTAGTGTTAACAAACTTTTGATGGTGGTGTCAAAGTTTGGTTGGAGTACACACAAACGGAACTTGCTGAAACCGAAATTGGTCAAATCAACTTGATGGCACAAAGCTCTGTGCATGAATTTAGTGATCTGAATGCATCTTGAGCTTCATGTATGAATCAGCTGGCCGGTTTGTTTCATTGCTTTTGCTTTTTGATTTGAATAGAGCAGAAATGTGGAAAATATATTTTCCGGCTCCAACTGAAGCTGCTTTTTTTTTCTTTTCTCCTCACTGATAAATTAGGCTTTTAAAATTCCACCTGCTAAGACCCTTATCAAAGCCGCGAGGGGAGAATTCTAATGACCCGTGGATTGTTTTTGGTCAGGAGGTGATGGAGGGAGGAGATTGGCCCTCGTCTCTCACACTTCCATTGTGTTTGATTGTTGATTCTGATTGCGTTGGAATTTGTCGATTGAAGGACATTGATAATCCGATTTAGTTTTGTAATCTATAATTACAAAACTGACAAAAGGTTTTACTGCTATTGTACAAACACAATAGACAAGCCATGGGAGACTAAATGAGCAAATGACTTATGTAAACAAAATATTTGTGGTTGAATTACCTAAACCTCATTTTAGGACTGACAAGAAATCTAAAACCAGGCTGAAAATATCACACTTGTATGTCTCACACACACACACACACACACACACACACACACACACACACATTTATAATGACTTTATTTTAAAATATGCGGTTTTATGAACGTCTCATAAAATAATACAACATTGATAATAATAATAATAATAATATAATAATAATAATACATTTTAAGCCTCATCAGCATATTAGAATGATTTCAGAAGGATCTTTGTGAGACTGAAGACTTAATGGCTGCTGAAAATTAGCTTTGCCTTCACAGGAATAAATTACAGTTAAAAATGAACAGTTAAATAGGAAAATATATATTAACCAGTTATTTCAATCTGATATGGATAGATCACGGTTATGACAAATAAAATTCAGCATTTAGGCGAATTTTTACCAAAAATAATTTAAAAAACTGTATCCCATGCATACTTCTTTCTTCTTTTTATCTTTCTTATTTCTTTCTTTCTTTCGTCTTTCTTTCTTTCTTTTTCGTTCTTTCTTTCTTTCTTTATCATTTATTATTATTGCTTTTTTTATAAATCACCTTTAACAATATTTGTCCCCATTTTTAACCCTGTTGAAGGGGGAAAAAAACTGTAATATCTTATTGTATTACTGTATTAATGACCAAATAAATTCAGACTTTTTACAGAAATATTTTAAAAAATCTTATCCATGCTTCCTTCTTTCATTCATTCATTCATTCATTCATGATTCATGTTATTTATTTGGTCGCACTTTCTATAAGTGGCCTAAACCTGTGTACTTGCAATTAGTAACTAGATGTGTCGTAGAATAAAAATATAATATCAAAACGTAATAATCCACTTAAGTAGCTTGCGCAAACAGTTGTACCGGAAGCAGTTCAGGAGCAGGACTTATGAGGTCAGCGTTGCGCATGCACCGGTGAGTCTCGTGAAAACCAACGTTTGTTTACAGGATCAAAGGAACGTACTCGGTTACTAACGTAACCTCGGTTTCCTGAGATACGGGAACGAGTACTGCTTCTGCTAGACGCATAAGGGAAAAAAGCCTTTTCTCCGAACTGAAGCTTTTCAGTCACCCTGTGAAAGGCAAGGCCAGGTAGTGCAAGGCTTAAAAAAAACTAACCAATGGCTAGGCAGCAGAGCTGCATGAGCCTATGGCAACAAAGCCCGCCAGAATGCGCAGGGTATCTGGCTTTATAAGCAGACGTTCGCCACAGGATTCTCAGGTTACTTCGACTGAAACAGAGACTGAGTCGTGCAGCTACATAGAATGGATAGCAACGCAGTACTCGTTCCCGTATCTCAGGAAACCTAGGTTATGTTAGTAACCGAGTACGTTCCCTTTCTATACTTCACTCGTACTGCGTCTTGCTAGTTGCATATGGGAACACAGTACAATCACGCGTGCTAATGTGGTTGGAATGACTAAAGGTTATAATACTTCCATAAGCAACCAATGTCATAGAGCAAGTTAACAAAACCCCAAGCTAGACGGGGCTGTTGACTTACTAGGGTCACTCCGGCCCTGGTTTAATCATTCCATGATACTCCCGTAATTTGACACCCAGGGGTCGAGAGCTAACAGGTGAACAATGCCAGAGAACTTGGGCGCGGCACGGCCAAGGGCTCTTTGTCATGTCTGTTTACGCAGCGCGTGCCATTTTAAGCGGAAAGGATCCTGGCCTGTAAGGTCGGGACTTCCAGGTTATAAAACCTTGTGAATGTGGATGGCAAGGCCCAGCCGGCCGCCACACAAATCTCTGCAATGGCACATACTGGACCCTGCCCAAGAACGGGCTCCCCTCCCCGGTTGCTGCCTTTAGTCGGGCCTCTGGCTGGACGAGGAAGAATGGAAACGAAGGAAGACAGAGGAAGAGAGGAGCGCAGAAGGCGCATAGCTGGGAAGAGGAGGGGAGCGAGAGAGTCTACCGTATCCAGTGTAAGAGAGTCTTTGCTGGTGCAGAAGACACGGGTCACTTCGTGAGCGGCCCACAGCGCAAAAGAGCGGACCCCATCCGTCATTCACCGGTAACTGCTTATGTTCTACAAACAGTGAGCGCCAAGCTAGATAAAGTGATTATTACAGCGTTTGAATTATGGATATTTCTTGACAAAACCGCATCGATTTTCGCTACAGAAGGCTTTTTGTTCACCCCACGGAGCCTAGGGCGGCGACCACTTGTTTTAGGAGGGGCGATTTTTATAAGTCTTTTGGGACTGACTGAAGCATGCAACACCGCTGAGTGGCATTAAACAGCTTGAAAAAATCAAAGACAATTTTTAATATAACTCAGACTGGATTCGTCTGAAAGAAGAAAGTCATATACACCTAGGATGCCTCGGGGGTGAGTAAAACGCAGCCTAATTTTCATTTTTGGGTGAACTAACCCTTTAATCACTTCATCCGATGTTTAAGTGAATAAAATAGCATTGACAGCATGGAGTTACACATAAGGACTCTGGTTCTCTCCACTGGACCCCGCCACCCCCCCCCTTTTTTTATGTGTGTGTGTAGGTGATATAAAAGAGGAAAGCAGGCATTTGGACCAAAGCACTGTGAGGCAAGGGATGGGGAGACTCAAAACGTTTCTGAACTTAAAACGCATTTTTGCATATATGTCGGAATAATAATGCAATCAAATGTCTGCCTTGACAATGTGTATGTAGATTGCAGGGTCAGTTTTTGTATCGCTTTGTTTTGTGTACCAAAGGGGGGAAAAAAAGTCTTTGCCACACGTCTGTTCTCATATTCATCGAGATGTGGCACAGGCCTTGTAAATATTTGCATAATTATTGAATGAATAATATATTTACTTAGCAACTACCCAAAGTGGAATTCAGACTCTTTCTCCTGGCGCTGGTGAGATGACAAATGGAGAACACCCTAGTATTTCATAAGCAAGCGCACCAATTTAGCCGAGCCAACAGAGACTTCTGTAGATCATTAAACCAAAATAGCAGATTTGTCGAGCTGCTTCTCACCTCTAAGAGACGACTCCCAGCATTGCGAGTTCATTTTCAGTTATTTATCTCTGAAGCATCAAACCTATAGCGAAACATAAGACGGATGTTATTTCTGCATGGTAAACACACACCGAAGGAGGGAAAGAAAATTAGGCCAGGACATTTTTATCTTTACATCAAACAAACGCTTGACAAGTCAAACGGTGGAAATGTTTTATATCGTAAGCTTTTTATTTCCAAAGAAAGGAATTTTAAAATATGAATCCTATTTTTGTTGTTGATAATGTTGCATTTTGAGAGAGTTACACAGCTGTCTTTTGCAATAGAAGATTAAACTGTTGCAGACGTATTTGGCTCATCAACACTTCTCTCAGCCATGTTGAATTTATGGCGTCATATATATTAAACATAGTGACATATAAACGGACAGTCATAAAGAATTATGGGTAGGGGTCAAAGGTTAGTGGTCCAATAGTGGGTTGGGTGTTACATCACACCTTAAATGGTTCAATATAGCTGTTAAAGAGCTTCACACTGTATTGGTCACTGTATATCATGTAGACCTTTTTTTATTTTATTTATTCTTTATTTATAATGTTAAAGTTTTGTGCACTTTTTAAAACTTTAATTACCATTTTAATTTAAGACTTAAGACTTTTACATATATTATTATATAATATCATATACTATATATTTAGTATGTTAATAAAGTACAGATTTAGAGATAACAAGTTTAATTACCACGGTGTTTAAGACGTTTACTCTCTCTCTCGATCTTCTCTCTCTCTCTCTTCCTATATATATTATACTGTATATAGTGCACAGCATAAATGAGTACACCCCCTCTAAAACCTCACAAATTCAGCAATTACTCTTTACTTAGAAGACATGATAAGGTTCTTTGGAGATGTAATGTTCCAACAAGTCTGCTTGATCAGTTACCAAAGAAGAATGCCAAAATTATTCAGCAAAATAAGATTTTCTTTTCAAAGTGATAAAATGTTGTTGCAAAAATGAGTACGCCCTCCTGAAAGTTACTAAATAAAACAAACAAAACAAAAAAGTGTATAGGGTTTAAGGATATTTTCGGTATCAACCAGGTGGTATCTTTGCAACCAAACTTCTTAAAGAAGTAATTTCCTGACAATTAAAAGTGTTATATGGTCCACTGAATCATACTCAGTTAATGCTGGCAGCAGTGGAACCACTTGGGAGAGAACTGCCATGTGACTATGTTTAGCATATAAAAGAGGACAATGTACAAAAGGGGAATACCCATTATTGCTGTTTAAGTGTGAAAAAGATAGCAGATAGTGGCACCAACATAAAAAACAATGATTGTGAATCAGCTCACTGACCCCTCCGGTCTTCACTTTAAGTTTTCATTCGTGATGCGTGAATTTTGCTTAGAAAAAGAGAGGGGAAATTAACATGCAATTGAGTGGCTCAGAGCAGGCAAAAGGTATGAATAAGAGTGACGCAGCCTGCAGGAGTGACATGCGTGGTTGTTGTCACCACTAGAACTACTGACTGTAGCCAAAGCACAGTAAACTCATTTAACCTCTTCCAGGGCACATATTTACAAAATAGAGACTTCTGGTAATCCATACTCTGGTCTCAAGAGACCAATTAAATCATTTCGGATCCAAAAGCATCCATAATGTTCTGGTGTTGCTAGAGGAGGAGCACAGAGAGAAGTGCTTGGTACCCACAGTGACGTTCAGTGGTAGTAAAGCGGTCTGAGCAGTATACTTTAAGTTCTGGAGGACATACTAAGTACTAGAATATTATACATTTTCTGAATTAAATCTAGTGTGTACTCATTTCTGCAATCCTTCATTTAAACAAATTTGGCTAATTTACTTATCTTACAGAAAATATTGGTATATATTTTGTTGTTTTTATTAAGTGTATGTTTAATATGTTTCAATTTTGCCATCTTTCCATAAATTATATTAGTGATCATTAAGAAAATACATATTTTCTATTTATTCAGAGGGGGTGTACTCATTTATGCTGTGCGCTGTATATATATAGTACATATTATTTTAACATGATATATAGTGTATTTGAAGAGGCTCTTCTTTTTGATTATGAAATATACTATTGCTACACCATAATGCTGAATGTTTTGATATATAAATATGGGTGCACATACTGTATGTATGAAGCAATATTTTGGACATAGCTATGGTGATTTCTGAATGTCTCTTTTTTTTCAGCTTAGTTTACATAATTGCTCTGGGTGTCATTTTTGATGCGCTGTATTGTCATTGTTAGATTGTGGCTACAGTATATCAAATCTTTTATTTCTACCAATCAAGAAAACCCTTGTTTGGTCTCCTCCTCCACTTATGAGGATGGTGAAATGAAGGCGTCTATGTCTGGCTGTTCAGCACGCTTCAGTTAGCCCCTGTTGGTAGACACCGGAAGCATTTATAAAAGCAAGTGCTATAGCTAATAGGATTTCCTTTCACGACTATGCGGAGTGGTCAACCGCAAACCCTGCGACTGTCTGTTTATCTATCCCACCCGAGTCCCTATGTTCAGGCTCCAGCCACAGCAGCATAATCCTCCTGATAGTCATTGATTGTCTTCCATCCGTACAGTGAATTACAAGTGATCTTGGAGTAATTGTAATGGCAGGTGATTGTATTCTGGAAACCTGCAGCAAATTAGCCACGCTGGACACTCAGCTTCCCCTAAGACACCATTGACTTTAGGGAATTGAACTATAGATTTTATTCTTTCTTTTTCCATTTCACTCTTTCTCTGTCTAGGAGACCGGGGTAGTTGTCATATCACAAAATATTATGCACAAAATATAATGTGAGTAATCTTAAATCATAATGCAGTAACTTATTTTTCCAACTTTCATTTTCTTTTTGACATTATATAAACCTAATGGATAGTTTTCTGTTTTAACTCAATTCTGGTATGTAACGCCAACATTTTGCCATCCAGCACTTTCTTTATCCAAAAAAACTAAAATAAAAATTATTGAGAAATTGCACATTATAGAATTAAAATTGGTTGTTAATGCCAGTTCATGTTGACTTCAATGGCAGGTTCCCATTGGGACAATTTACCCCATATAGTGTCTGCTATTGGGGCATGTTGTCACAGAAGTGTTGTAAATGTTAACTAAAATTACTTCTTTTTTTTCTTGAAATGTAATAAAGTTGAAACAAAATAACCAGAAATATTATAGTTGAAATATATGAAAAATTCAAACTTAAAAAAAAATATTTTACTAAAACCAAAGCTGAAATTAAAATTAAAGATAAAAAGAAAAAAAGAATGTAAAAAAAGAAAAATAAATAATAATTCAAAATATTAATAGAATATACATAATACTAGCACTGGTGTTAAATGAACTGCATATTTTTGTCCAAGGAAACAACAGTCCATTTTCTAATGGGCACATTAAAGAGATGAAAATTCTGTCATCACTTCCTCACCGAGGAAAGCTCAAGTTGTTCCAATCCGGTTTCTTTCTTCTGTTGAACACAAAATAAGATATTTTGAAGCATGTGTGTAAAGAGTTGACTGTAGCCATTGACTTCCATACAATGGAAAAAAAAAACTATGTTAATCAATGGCTACTTTCAACTGTTTGGCTGGTTACCAACATTCTTCAAAATATCTGTGGGTGTGTAAATGATGTAAATGATGACAAAATGTAATTTTTTGGGGGTAACTATCCTTTTAAGGTGTGCCTTTATGAAAACTGAATTCATCTTCCCTAACAAACATGGAGTAAAAAGTGTGACAACTAGCCCCAGTCTCTCCTATATCTCACATTCTGCCTCGCCTGTCATCTTTTGATCTTTTGAGTTGTGTTTTTATGATTAAGTGCTGAAAAGCCAACCTGCTGACTGGCACAAAGATGCATGAACTCCCCCTGGCCGAGCGGCACAGGAATGAACAGCCCTCGCTCTCAGCGGCCACTTAAAGTAATTGAAAGCGGACCTGCGTAAGCATACAAAGTCTTCGCTTTCAGAGAATCAAGCTCATCAAGTCAGAAACCCACATCATTGTTGAGCAGCTACAAGCAGTATACAGTAGGTCGTGGTGGTGTTGTTTACACGGAGGAAGGTGCCCTGTTTCCTCAAAACCGATCATTACAAGTTCATTCTGTTGTGACATTAAAACGTTATTGACATACGTCTCTGCAGTCACTCTATGGAAGTCGATAATGATTTTGTCCTTTCTGCAGTGTCATAATGCTTGAGTCTCCAAAGCTCACATGACTGCTGCTGAATGAAAAATTGCTTCCAAATATCTTTTTAACATAAAAAATGTATAATAATAACTACTGTAGACTTTTTTTTTTTTTGCCATTTTATCCATTTTGTCCCCAACAATTAAGTCTGCTCGCTTTTGTGTTTTTCTGCCAAGTGTGAAATGGAATGTCAGGCTCAATTCACACATCTGTGTTTCACTGCTGCAGTATAAATTTTAAATGGAAAAGATGATTCACAACAAATAATTTGTAACGTTCAAGCAAGTTCACCTCCATGACTGATGGGTCTTTTATTCTTGCATTCTACAAGTCAAGCAAACATAACAATGTGGCCCATACGCTAGCTATTGATGGAGCGTTGTTTTCCCCCGTCTGTTTTTTTGGGGGGGGGGGGGGGGGGGGGGGAGGGGAGTGTCAAATTTGGTAAACAAAAAAAAACTTACCCTTATCTCTATACATACCTAAACCAATCATTTGAGTAGCTGCTCGGCAAGAATACTTGAAAATAATTATCTTTTATTTATCTGTTTATTATTATTAGTTTATTTAGTATATGACTTAAAGACTTCATGAATCCCCCCCCCCCCCCCCCACCCACAAATGCATTGTGCAGTATTTATTTCTGTGATATACAACTGTTTTAATTAAGATTGTGAATCACGTGATTTAGTGTCATGTGTTTTGTCATCTATTCCGGTTTTTATTTAGTTTTAATTTTATATCTTTTTTTTGCTTTTAAATGTTTGCTTTTTGTATTTTTATGTGACTTTTTTCGTGTTTTTAGTTTATATGTATGTTTAATTTAATTTTGTTATTTTTAGTAATTTTCTGTGCTTTTTTTTCATTTTTGTTATTTGGTTGGGATTTAGATATTTTTTATATTTTGTATTCTTTATCTTGTTAGTTATTTGTTGTGTAATTTTGTATTACTTGTGTTTTAATTCGTTTTTTTTTTTTTTAAATAGTCTACATTGTTTTCTGTTTTTGTCTGTTTCGTTTACGTTGTTGTAAGTTAAATAGTTTTCATCTAATATTTATTTTATTTTTTATTTTAAATGTATAAAATATTAATAGTATATTTTATTTCAGCTGCAAGGATCATATTACTAATAGCTTAAATTTATTGTTTTAGTTTGTTTAATGATAACGGCATTGTGTTTGTTTCCGCAGTTGTTTCGAGGACGACGAGCCGCCCTGCATGGAAGAGATTGAATACTCATCCTGCAGCGACTCGTTTGGTGCCAACGAACTGGACACAGAGGTGAACGGTAACACATCCAGCGAGGAAGAGGATGAAGAAGATGCAGATATCTGTAGGAACGGGAGACGGTGTAACGACAGGAAGTCCCACCTCTTTCCTCACCACTTGAAACAGGATGCCCTGGAGACTCTGACAATCAAGGGTGGACAGTGTAACGGCGTTGACATCAGTAATGGCTTCTTATATTAGGCCTCTTTTGTTTGTCTTTTCTGTTATTTATATTTTATATTAGCTTATTTTAAGGGTGATACTGAAATATATAGTATTTAGTCCATGAAACAAAACAAGACATGCACACCTGCAGAACATTTGCTAGTCCCACCTGCACTCCCTGATATAAACTATATAAATATGTATTTAATGCATAAAAATGCACTTGAGTATATGATTGTTGCATAATCGTAATAATGATGAGCTGATGAGCTCATTCTTTGGTCTATGCGGTGAGGCATTGTGGGTTTGTTTATGAATCGCTCTTACTGTAAACTAGAGGCTGGTAGATTCCTGACAGAAGTACTCTGCTATATAACTGGTCTACCAATGAAACTCGTAAGTAAACACTTGATGTTGTAAGACAGCACTGCATATAGAGTTTACCTTTAATAATATATTTATTATCTTACATTGTGAAAATCAGTAATCATGTATGTTTTTATGGTTATTACACACACAAAGTGATACACACATATGAGTATATATTTGAAAAGTGAATTTGCAAAGACTGATAACTCCGTTTTTAACAATTTTCAAAAATCATGTTTTTTCATTGTGCATTCTTACTAATCTCAATCAAACTGCAGTTGGGTTATTTTGATTAGGTAAAAAATAACTTAAAATACAGCTAACTAACAGAATAAAACAATAAAAAACATGATTTTTGAAAATTTAGAAAAAATGAGTTATCTGTATTGCAAATACACTCTTGATATACTGTACATATATATACACACACACACATACATACAGTACTTTGCAGTACATACCCTTTCATTTTCCATGTTTTTGTTATGTTGCAGCCTTATGTTAAACTGCTTTAAATTACTTTTTTTCCACATCAATCTACACTCCATGCACCATAATGACAAAGCAAAAACAGAACTGTCACAACTTTGTAAATTTATTAAAAATAAAAAACTGAAATAAGTACATTGCATAAGTATTCAATTCAATTCAGTATTCAGTAACTCATTACTTGGCTGAAGCACCTTAACAGCCTCAAGTCTTTTTGGCAATTTCTCAATGCTCTGGACTAGGTTTTCATTAAAACACTAGAAGACCCAAATATAGAAAAAACCTGTGAAAAGATTATTTTCCAGGCTAAAAATATCAGTGCAAATTAACCCCAATATACTTACACCTTTGAAAGAATTCACCCATTCACAGAATTCACACAATACTGTCTGATAACTTATTGTGCCCTTTACTTATCATGCTAATAGCACTTATACCACCCACATTCCAGAACATTATCACCTGTCTCTCATGCAGCAAGCAGATATTTGGGTAAACAAGCAAAGGACCAGTTAAGTACATTTTATAAATGATAAGGTACAGATAGTTAAAAATATTGCTACACAAATACTTTCAAATTATTGAAGAAATAATTTGTTCTTCAACTTGAACTTATCAATTAATAATCATAACATCTTGATTGAATCTCAAAATGGTAACAAAAAAGACATTTAAAACTTGTGAATGATCAAAAACAGTATGCTTTTATTAGTATTTTTTCACACCGAACAGATGAGAAGTACAATTCATCCATGTAATGTGCAAGGTGCAAAGGCAAATTTTGCTACCCCTTTAACCCAACGTTGCAAAATTACAACAATGACATAAGCTCAAAATCTAAAATGATCAATGCATTCAACATTACCTTAATATCTACATGATCTACACATATTAATAATCACAGAAATAGTTTAGGCATTTTACTTACTTGAATGTAGATTTATCCAGTCCAGTAAAACAAGACGATGTGTTTCATGGGAAGTCCGCAGGTTGTGTGAGTTTATGGCCAGGTAAATAGGACTATTTTTAAAATCTAGCATCCAATAGCATCGCAAGGCTGAAGATTAGGACCCATAAGTTGTGTAAATGTGGTCTTGGAGAAAAAAAAAAAAAAAACCTTGAGCAGTTTAATTTTAGTCAAGATAAAACTGATGTTGTAATATTACAACAGTGGGCCTTACAGGGTTAAGGCTATCTCGATATATTGGTGCATTGAGCTTTTCTTCTACTCTAACGAGTCCCTCAGTTCTGAAAACAGCCCCACAGCATGAGGCTGCTACCAGCACACTTTACTTTTGGGATGGTACTCTGCAGGTGATGAGCAGAGCTGGTTTCCTTCAAACATGATGCTTAGAATTGAGGTTTCATCAAACCAGAGAATCTTGTTTCTCAGAGTCCGAGGGTCCTTTAGGTGCCTTTTTTTTTGTTGTTGCACATTCCAAGTGGGTTTTTTGTGTGTCTTCACTGAGGAGAGGATTGAGTCTGGCTACACCGCCATAAAGCCCGTAAAGAGTGGGCAGTGAGCTTTTGTACTACTTCTAATATCTGCATAAGATCATGGAGCTCAACTAGAGTGACCACAAGCTTCTTGGTCACCACTCTAACCAAAGCCCTTCTCCATCAGTTGCTCAGTTTGGCCAGGAGGCCAGCTCTAGGGAGAGTTCTAGTTGTTTTAAACGTCTTCCATTATGGATAATCAAGACTACATGATTCTTTGAACCTTCAATGAAGCAGAATTTTTTTCTGAACCCTTCCACAGATGTGTGGCTTGACGCAAACATGATTCTGATCTCTACATGCAGTTCTTTTAACATCAGGGCTTGGTTTTTGCTCTGAAATGCATTATCAGCTGTTAGACCTTTTAATTAAGACGTGTGTACCTTTCCAAATCATACCCATTCAATTGAATTTGCCACAGGTTAACTTTATTGAAGTGTAGTAACTACAAAGCAATAGAATGTTTTCATTCGGAGCTAAATTTCAACTGGCCCGACTACTTATGCAATGGAATCACTTTAGTGTTTATTTTTAATAAATTTGCAAAGATGTTAAAAACCAGTTTTTTGCTTTGCCATTATGGTGTATGGGGTGTAGATTGATGTGGGAAAAAGTAATTTAAAGCAGTTGTTAAACTGGCAGCAACATAACAAAATGTGAAAAAAAATGAGTGGGGTATGAATACTTTCGCAAGGCAGAAGGCACTGTATATATATAAAGTCAAAGTTTTTATATATACACTACCATTTAAAAGTTCAGTGCCAGTAAGATTTAGTGTGTTTGAACAAGACCCTCATAACATATGGTATAATTAGCGGCATTATTTGATCGAAAATACAGAAAGATTATGAAATATTATTACATACCTTTTAAAATAACGGTTTTCAATTAGAAAAAACTGATATCATTTATCCTCAATGAAATCTTACCATTCAAAAGTTGTGTTATGTTTTTTTTTTTTTGTTTTTTATCGCACACGGAGAATGTTCAATCATAAAAAATAATTCTCAGCAGACTGGTATGTTACAAAACATTTCTATTTTGAATGAATGCTGTTGTTTTTAACTTTTAATTCATCAAAGAATCCTAGAAAAAAAAGTCACAGTAATGAAATGAAATGGAATTACAATTTAAAGATAAAATAAAATTAAAATTAAATTAAGTAGCACAACTGTTTCCAACACTGACTATAAATCAGATGCTGAAAATTCAGCTTTGAACAATAGATGAAATTTCTGATTAACTTTATTAAAATTGTAAACCATGATGTAATTGTTATATTATTTCACACTATCACTGTTTTTACTGTGTTCTTGATCGAATGATTGTAGCCTTGGTATACACATTGGTATATACATATGTATATACATAAAATAAAATAATAAAAGAGTTTACGAAAAACTCTGCACTGACAAACTGTTATTTGGTGAACAGAACTCAGACTGTTAGTCACTGTTGAGAAGGACAGTCATATTCAGAGCACTGAAACAGTATAAAGAGACAGACACCAAATTAAATGTAAAATACTGTCAGATAAGTGTTGTTTGGCTTGGTCTTGGACATAGGGGTTTCGGTGAAGAAATTTGTTTTACAAAAGCCAATCTGAGCCTTTGAGCCAGATTTCATCCAAATTCTCCCCAGAATGTTTTGTATAATGAGTTCCATCATCTCTGCTCAATTGGATCCACACAACCTTTGGTTTGGAGAGAAGCTACAGAGACTGACTCATGTCAGACCATGTTCAAATTCAGGAGCCAACAGAAGCCTGCAATTATATGCTGACACTTTTAGCTTAAAGGGAATTCTGCCATTGTGGAATAAATGTGCGGTTTCATCTTCAGTGTGTCAGACAGAAGTGTGATAATCAGCAATATTATTGTATTTCCATAAATGTTTGTATGTTTTATGAATGTAGCAATGCTATGAATATAATCATGGCTAAAGGGTGTTATTAAGTGTAACATGCAGATTGGCCTGAAAGCCATTCATCAAAAACGTTACTCATCTATCAACCCGAGGAGCCTATCGCATTCAAGTACAGGTGCATCTCAATATATTAGAATGTCATGGAAAAGTTCATTTATTTCAGTAATTCAACTCAAATTGTGAAACTTGTGTATCAAATAAATTCAATGCACACAGACTGAAAAATCTTTGGTTCTTTTAATTGTGATGAGTTTGGCTCACATGTAACAAAAACCCACCAATTAACTATCCCAAAAAATTAGAATGGTGACTGCCAATCACTAGAGCCTAACGTCAAAACACATGCAAAGGTTTCTGAGCCTCTCAAAATGGTCTCAGTTTGGTTCACTAGGCTACACAATAATGGGGAAGACTGCAGATCTGACAGTTGTCTAGAAGACAATCATTGACACCCTTCACATGGAGGGTAAGCCACAAACATTTATTGACAAAGAAGCTGGCTGTTCACAGAGGTTAACATCACAGATGTTAACAGAAAGTTGAGTGGAAGGAAAAAGTGTGGAAGAAAAAAGATACACAACCAACCGAGAGAAACGCAGCCTCATGAGGATTGTCAAGCAAAATCGATTAAAAAATTTGAGCGAACTTCACAAGGAATGGACTGAGTCTAGGGTCAAGGCATCAAGAGCCACCACACACAGACGGGTCAAGGAATTTGGCTACAGTTGTCGTATTTCTTTTGTTAAGCCACTCCTGAACCACAGACAGTGTCAGAGTTGTCTTACCTGGGCTAAGGAGAAGAAGTATTGGACTGTTGCCCAGTGGTCCAAATTTCTCTTTTCAGATGAGAGCAAGTTTGTATTTCATTGCCAACCAAAGGTCCTAGAGTCTGGAGGAAGGGTGGAGAAGATCATAGCACAAGTTGCTTGAAGTCCAGAGTTAAGTTTCCACAGTCTGCGATGATTTGGGGTGCAATGTCATCTGCTGGGGTTGGTTCATTGTGTTTTTTGAAAACCAACGTCACTGCACCCGCTTACTAAGAAATTTTGGATCACTTCATGCTTCCTTCTGCTGACAAGATTTTTGAAGATGCTGATTTCATTTTCAGGATTTGGCACCTGCCCACACTGCCAAAAGCACCAAAAGTTGGTTAAATGACCATGGTGTTGGTGTGCTTGACTGGCCAGCAAACTCACCAGACCTGAACCCCATAGAGAATATATCGGGTATTGTCAAGAGGAAAATGAGAAAAAAAATGCAGATGAGCTGAAGTCCACTGTCAAAGAAACCTGGGCTTCCATACCACTTCAGCAGTGCCACAAACTGTTCACCTCCATGCCACGCCGAATTGACGGCAGTAATTAAAGCAAAAGGAAACCCTACCAAGTATTGAGTACATGTACAGTAAATGAACATACTTTCCAGAAGGCAACAATTCACTAAAAATGTTTTTTTTATTGGTCTTATGAAGTATTCTAATTGGTTGAGATAGTGAATTGGTGGGTTTGTTAAATGTGAGCCAAAATCACCACAATTAAAAGAACCTAAAGACTTAAACTACTTCAGTCTGCGTGAATTGAATTTATTTAATACACAAGTTTAAAATTGAGTTGAATTACTGAAATAAATGAACTTTTCCATGACATTCTATTTATTGAGATGCACCTGTATTTTGTGATCAATTAAATGTGGTGTGTGTGTGTATCTACTCAAGAGTTTATTTAGCTACAAAAATCAGATTCATTATATTAAGAAATGTTATTTTTAGCTGAAAGCCAATCCAAGTGATCTAGAGTGTATTATTATCATTATCATTGCTGTTATGTAATACTAAAACACACACACACACCTACAACACACACACACACACACACAACACACAACACGTATATCAAGAAGTGAGTACAACCCCTCAAATTTTTGTAAAGATTTTATTATATCTGTGAGGATGAAACAGGGAAGAAAGACACTTTGCTACAATGTAAAGTAGTGAGTGTAGCTTGTATAACAGTGTAAATTTGCTGTTTCCTCAAAATAACTCAACACACAGCCAGTAATGTCTAAACCGCTGGCCACAAAAGTGTGTACACCCCTAAGTGAAAATGTCCAAATGGGCCCAATTAGCCATTTTCTCTCCCCGGTGTCATGTGACTCATTAGTGTTACAAGGTCTCAGTGTGAATGGGGAGCAGGTGTGTTAAATTTGGTGTTATCGCTCTCACTCTCTCATACTGGTCACTGGAAGTTCAACATGGCACCTCATGGCAAAGAACTCTCTGAGAATCTGAAAAAAAGAATTGTTGCTCTACATAAAGATGGCGTAGGCTATAAGAAGATTGCCAAGACCCTGAAACTGAGCTGCAGCACGGTGGCCAAGACCATACAGCGGTTTAACAGGACAGGTTCCACTCAGAACAGGCCTCGCCATGGTCGACCAAAGAAGTTGAGTGCACGTGCTCAGTGTCATATCCAGAGGTTGTGTTTGGGAAAAAGACGTATGAGTGCTACCAGCATTGCTGCCGAGGTTGAAGGGGTGGGGGGTCAGCCTGTCAGTGCTCAGACCATACGCCGCACACTGCATCAAATCCCAGAAGGAAGCCTCTTCTAAAGATGATGCACAAGAAAGCCCACAAACAGTTTGCTGAAGACAAGCAGACTAAGGACATGGATTACTGGAACCATGTCCTGTGGTCTGATGAGACCCATGATAAACTTATTTGGTTCAGATGGTGTCAAGCATATGTGGCGGCAACCAGGTGAGGAGTACAAAGACAAGCGTGTCTTGCCTACAGTCAAGCATGGTGGTGGGAGTGTCATGGTCTGGGGCTGCATGAGTGCTGCTGGCACTGGGGAGCTACAGTTCATTGAGGGAACATGTACTGTGACATACTGAAGCAAAGCATGATCCCCTCCCTTCGGAGACTGGGCAGCAGGGCAGTATTCCAACATGATAACAACCCCAAACACACCTCCAAGATGACCACTGCCTTTCTAAAGAAGCTGAGGGTAAAGGTGTTGGATTGGCCAAGCATGGGCATCCTCAGACGGAAGGTGGAGGAGCGCAAGGTCTAACATCCACCAGCTCCGTGATGTTGTCATGGAGTGGAAGAGGACTCCAGTGGCAACTTGTGAAGCTCTGGTGAACTCCATGCCCTAGAGGGTTAAGGCAGTGCTGGAAAATGATGGTGGTCACACAAAATATTTAAACTTTGGGCCCAATTTGGACATTTTTTTGGACATTTGTACTCACTTTTGTGGCCAGCGGTTTAGACATTAATGGCGGTGTGTTGAGTTATTTTGAGGGCACCGCAAATTAGCGGTTATAAAAGCTGTACACTCACTACTTTACATCATAGCAAAGTGTCATTTCTTCAGTGTGTCACAAGAAAAGGTATAATAAAATATTTACAAAAAATTTGAGGGGTGTACTCACTTCTATGAGATACTCTATATATATTATATATATATAATATATTTATTATTATATTATATAGAATAGATAGAGATTATATATAAACATTGGTCTACTAATCTACAATAAAAAAATACATTACTTATTACATTTATAAAGTCTTCTAGCTGAAAGATGGAATTATCCAAATATAGTTTATTAATATTTGTAAGGAAATTTAATTTCCTAATAATAATTCAACATAATATGAAATAAATTACATAGCTATACTCATTATTTTAAGTACATTATTATAAAATATTACGTTTCTAAACTATGAAAGTATGAAAAATTACCAAATATATTTTATGATTAAATAGTAAAAGTTATATGTAATTCTATATAACCATACTTTCTATATACCTTAAGAAATTATTACGTGATAACGGCTAATTAAGAGAAAAAAGTATTCTTTCGGTTGAAAAGACTATTCAAATGACCCAGAATATATTATTATTATAGTATTTATTAGTATTACTGTATTCTTGAATATATTAATAGTATATATTATTATTATATTTTGCGGCGTTGTTATTAATACAATACTAGTTTACATACATTAGATAGACTATATTATTTAGCTACATTATTTCTAAGAAATCCTAATAGTAAATTATACTTAGGAAAAAACTTGTTCTTTCATTGATAGCCTATTCAGATTATCTAAATTAGTTGTTGTTGTTGTAATTTAAGAAGTGTATTTAGTTAAAGCTAATAATTTCGAAAATGAGCTAAAAATATGAGTGTATAACACGTATTACTATATATGATTATAGTATGTAATAAATAAAAACATCTGTAAGGTGATTTTAGATTCTATTTTATATTATAAAATTAAACAACAACAATAAAATATTACATATAACGTTTTGTATCATTAAAGTCTTTAAGCTGAAATAATACTGGTGGTATATATAGTTGTAAGTAGAGTGCATATACAATTATATAGACTATATAATATATATATATATATAATATATATATATATACAGTATCTTATATTACACGGCAAACACTGCAAGGAGTTAAAACAAACGTAGTGAAGTTTCTACACCAAGAAAATCGAATGCACTTAATTGAAGTTAGTAAAACAGGCTGACTGCAAACAAACAGAATAATAAGCAGGAAGGGTAAGTGCAGTGTGTTTCTCTGAATAAAGGCAGTATGGGTAATGACTCTATTTTCATTCTCCCTGTGGCATTCGGGGCTCAATCTAGGGCTAGGTAATGACTTAGCTGTGACCTCCAGCAACCCGTAGCAAACGGCATGCTGTCCTGTCCTGTAATCTCATTCCCATTTACAAAGAGATGGTCTAATTAGATCCTGGCAGGGTGGGCAACGTACCTGAGCAGGGAGAGGTGGGCAGGTCTTCATTGGTATGCTGCAGACGCCGAGCACGGCACACACCACTGCATTTCTTAATTGTGTCTCTCTCCAGGTCTGTCTGCCGCTCGGCTCTAGCCACCGCAGACGGAGCGAGAAGACGTTAGCGAGTGCGGCATTTCTCTCGCCTCCCTGCCGAATGACCCTCCAGGAGCTCTCAGGCCTGTGATAGTGATTACTACATTATCACATACGTTCAGCTAGCAGGTGGCTTTCTCTAAATAACTATAGGGAGCTCCGATTTTACACCGCACTGCACAGGGACACAAGGAAGGATGGTATGATGTAAGACATTTGACAAAAGACTTTTAAAAAGCCAAAAACTATCAAAATCTATAACTTCGTTCTGGGATCTTTTTTCAACTATAGACATTTTAGTTAAAGCTGCAGTCCATAAGTTTTGCCTCTTTGTCTCCATCTCTGTTTGAAACCTGCAATTGCAGTTATTTGCGTAAATTATCTGCTTTTCATGGGTTGTGCATCAGCACGGCTCTTCAGCATGGATAAATCGAATGTTTTGAGGTGTATGTTTGGGCAGTCAGTCAGTGTGGATATTCACCGTACTTTGAAATTACAAATACCATGTCTTGGAAGTATGTCAAAAATAAGAAGTTTCACTGGAAAATGTCATCTGAATAAGTAATATGTCTGCCAGTTTTGTTCTGACCAACTGAAAAAAAAAGAAAAAGTTTTACAATAGGTCACGCTACCAGTAGTAATTAAATAACGATCGCAAAGCTCAGATCACATCAAACCATGCAAATTATTATTTTTATATTTGTTCTCAAATTGTTAATATTAACGATCCCATATAGCCGATAGAGCCTTCTAACTACAGACGTGACGTAATGACGCAAAAATGAATTATTTTATAATTATTAGACGAATTTGGTAATTTTTAACAGAAAAAAGTTACGCAATGCAGCTTTAAGTAGTGATCGAAAAACAAAACTTTTCGAAGCTTCGAATCAATTGAACCAATTGCTTCGCAAAATGATTCACTGTTTCGTAGCGCTTAAGACACAACGCTGGGACCCCTGCGGTCCAACAACTGTGTAAATGCGAACAACAAAATTGCAGGCCAAATCATTGCAAAAAAAAAACTAAAAAAAACCAGCTTATACCATCCACCCAAAAAATTACAAACCAATTGCAAATGTTTTATTGAAAGTATAATACATTAAATGCAATACAATTAATAAAATACCTTTAAATATGAAGTGTCTGTATAATATATGTTTTAAAATAATTATTATTAATTTGCAAGGGTTTGTTTTGTTTGTTTTATGAAGAGCTTGTCTAAACAGGCCAGTAAGAGACTATTAACTACTACTCATCCTTTTAATTGCACAAATGTCTCGTTAAAAATATCTACAAATTGATAAAACTGCTTCACTAGTTTGTTAGATTTTGTTTGAGAATGTAATTCAGCTTTGCATCACAGAAATTAATTACATTTCAAAATATGTATTGCAATAAAATGTTATTTTAATTGGGATAATATTTCAAATTATAAATAACTTTTACTGTATTTTTTATCTAATTCAAACTTGGTGAGCATAAGAGGCTTCTTTAAAAAAAAAAATATTCCCAGCTTTTTTGAATGATGCCGTAATAGAGAGCTGATGTGGAAAGAAGTGGGAGCAGGACTGGAAAATGACACAGTTGGAACTGATCTTGTGTGGTCTGCGTGAGCACCACAGCTGACAGGTCATGTTTCTGAACACTAAAATGCTGTTTTTGAATTTGTGAAGCTGTGTGTTGATGCATTCTTTTTTGTTTTTTGCTGTAAAGCTTTTTTTTTTAAAGCAGAATTTTTGAGCTCTGCAATTTGCACAGTATATGATCTAAAGATGAAGGAAAGTGTGGTTCCTCATGATACAATCCCCTTCAAGAGGTCAGTGCAAACAAGATGCTGTCTTGAGTCTACCAAACATGCTTGTCTCCAGCTGAACCTAATATGTTTACTGTTTAAATTTCGTCAATAAATATGAATATTGCTCATGCATTTTTCAGTTATTTCTGTTAAAAACAGTGTGTCAAGTCCTTCAGAAAAATTGGTGTTTTTACATTAAAGCCATGCATGTGAAACACATGCAATTTCAACAGGAGCATCATTTGAAGAAAGACGCCAGATCATCATTAATTTAAATCTCGAACTCAGGTGAAACCTAATACTCTCCAAAATGGATAAAATATGATAGAATTGAAAAGCATCAGAGTGTTATGAATAAAACATTGCTCAGAAGCTCTGTTTATAATGAGCGTCATTCCCTTTTAACTTGATTAGATTTTGCTGGATGCTTTGTGTGGTGCATCTTCCTATCAAACTGAAACCTGTTTACATTGATCATTAACTCTGCCGTTTTTTTTCTTGTCAGTGGGCCATCTGGATATTGTGTGTCATTTTTTGATTTATGGTCCTGCCGGTTGTAAAATAACTTTTCTAGGCCGTGTAGCTCTTGTATATTGATACTGGTTTCCAGAGTATAAGACATATACTGTAGAGACATGAGATGTGACTTTTGATCTCATGCATATTCTTAAGGCTACTGGAAAATTATTTTAAGAACTTGGTCACGTCAACTTAAGTTAGATCTTTTTTTTGCATATACATGCTTAAAAGAGCCAGTGAGATACTCTTATCGTTATTTTTTTTTTTTTTTTTTGTAATTTTTAAATGCCTTTTTGTTTATATTTTTGGTTCACATTATATTTTAAAGTTGCATATATTTTGTGTCTACTGTATATGACAAAGCAGCTTTACAGAAAATTGTGATGTTAATGTTTATATTAGCCAGTGAGTCAGATATTATTATAGTTTTTTTTAGTAAGTCTTTAATTCATTTTTATGTTTTATGTTTTTGGTCATTTATATTCTTTTTCATTGTTAAACAAGGAAACCGATCGATGGCCCCTGTATACAAGATGCATAGCAGTCTCTGGTGTCCGCAGCATGTGTCTGTGAAGTTTCAGCTCAAATTACTTCACAGATCATTTATTATATAATTTTTTAAAAAATGCCTATTTTGAGTGGAAGCAGAAACACTCTGTTTTTCGTGCCTGTCTCTTTAAATGCAAATGAGCTGCTGCTCCCCGCCCCTTTTCCAGAATAGAGCTGCTGCCATTACAGCTCGTACCTCCTAAAAACATCTGTTTTGGTTCTGATTATCATGTCTATCGCGCTGAAATAATGCATTTAAACAATATTAGTTTAAACTTCTGATATACGTTTTTCTGAGCGCACACATCCGAAGCACACGGACAGAAAGCGGCTGTCACAGCATGTGAGTACTGAAATAAGTTCTCTTTCACACACAAGTTTATGTTAAAAGCACACGAGTTACAAAAACAGTTGGTTGTCTGTGAAGGTAAACAGCTGGGAAATAAATTTCATGTTTATTTTAGATCTGTGTGGCAGCAGCAATATACATTAAATCAATAAATCCTCTGCTCTCTTATCTCCTCGGAGGCTGGGACTCTATATATTGTTCTGTGCTCGTCTGTGCAGACAACGACAGAACAGTTAGCATGTTTTGCTCAAACTTTTGCCATGGCATTAGAGCTGGTACACTGTTGTCGCTTGTGAAAACACAATAACTGCGCCGTGGGTGTAAGCTTACAGATTAAGGGGTGGTAATATTTTAATGAGATCCCTTTGCCATGTCACCAGGGGAGCGAAATCAGACGCGCTCGTTTTTTCAGACAGTTGCAGAAAAAGGCTTACCAAAACAAAGTTACTTGGTTAAGCTTTTTCACGTTTCCTTGGTTTAGATGCACCAGGGATTTTTTTTTCTTGTTATTTTTATTCAGGATTAATTAGTTTGGTATCATCAAGTTAACCTAACTTAAAATTTAAAATGTTGGTTACCCTCCTCAAGTAAAAAAAAAAAATCCTGTTTCATTTATTGACATACATGTATTTATTTCACGTAATGATTTTTTAATGGTTTTAGTTAACTATAATAACCCTGAACAAACTTGATTTCTAATCATTGTTTTTTAATATTTCTGATCCTTTGTGTGAATGAATCTCTTTATTTTCTCTCTATGTTTAATAAGGTTGGAATGGATAGTGAAGGAACATTAGCATCCCTGAGCATTTATTTAATCATTTTACATGATTCCTATAATTCAGTAGTTTTGATGACTTCATGACTATTATTCTTAACTGTAGGAAATTATAATAGTGAAAAAAGAGCAGGTATGTCCAAACTTTTCACTGGTAGATATTTGGAATCTAGAAAGCTTATTCCCGCAGAGCATTTGCGGATGGTCTGTTTGTCATAGCACTAAAAAAATGCTTTTTTGGGTGTTAGAGAATTTTCCCTCATAATGGTTTGTGTGCTGCGCTTTTACACTTTGCTTTCAAGTCTGTTATTGCCTCGGGCATCACTGTCATAGCAGATAAGAGTCGTGAAAAAAGAGTGCGACACTAAATTACCTGTGTTAAATTTGTCTGTAGTGGATAATTGACCACTTTCTGTACGCTTGTGAAGGGGATTTAATGCACTTCTCTCAGGGAGACATGCACAACTTTAAAAATGTGTTGCACTACTAACAATAAATGTCAGGAAAGCTTGCTGCTCTGTTGACAAGCCTAGAACGGATGGCTACTTTGATAGACTTGTGCCGCAAATATGGCTGCTGTTCAGTACAGGTTGTGAGACACCGCAACTAACTATATTTTTTCAGAAATGGGCCAGAAGCTCATTTTCCTATAACAAGCTGTTTTTTCTGTCATTTTGTTTTGAGCACACAGTTTTAATGTAGTTAGCTATTTATTAGTAGCTTTAGTTTAACTAGTTTTTCAAAAGAGGAGCATGATTAAAGTTTAACTCCATCATATCACGAGTACCTTGCAGCAGCATTTTTGGTGTGGGTTGGCGGGGTGGTGGGGGTGGTGCCGCTATTCGATTTCCCAACACCGCTTGTGATCTTATTGTAGCTGTGACTGTACAATATAAGTAGTTATGCCAGATAATTTGTGTTTCAAGTGAAGCATTGAGAATCTGAGCATGACTATTCTGTTCTAGGCTGTGGCTGCATGTAACCAGTAGAACAGCATCATCAATCCTCCACAAACAAGACAAAGACGAGACTTCAATATTGCTTTTTTTATATACCTTCACTCTCAACAAAGACACATTTAAGGTTAATTTTGAATTTAAATGTTTCATACACTCTTAAAAATAAAGGTGCTTCAAAAGGTTCTTCAAGTGATGCCATAGAAGAACCATTTTTGGTTCCACAAAGAACCATTCAGTCAAAGGTTCTTTAAAGAACCTTCTCTTTCTTACCTTTTTGTAATCTGAAGATCCTTATTTCACCACAAAGAACCTTTTGGGAAACAGAAAAGGTTCTTCAGATGTTAAAGGTTCTGTAGCGTCTCGACCAATCTGACACACTAATTTTTATTTGATTTAACAAATCAATTATTCATTAGATTAACAAATCGTCACAGTCCCTTCACTCAATAAACTGGATGCCAGGATGTCTGCTGAACACCATCCCCCACCTTGGTCACCATGACAACTAATCATGATATCGCTGGTTTTATGACTCCCCCAGGAATGTGAGTAGGATAACCCACGCTTTGTCCCCATAGAATAGGCAGAGCAGAAATTGAATTTTCTACTAATTAATTAATAGGAAAACCTTCCTTTGAATGAACACACATATACTTCAAGTGGGGCCATTGTGTATTTGTTATGTGGGGGTTTTTATGTTTTAGGTATCTGTGTTGTATTTAGAATTATTTATTTTTGGATGGGGGGTCAATGCTTAATCGATAACCCTCATTTCAATAAACCTTACAAATCCCGTGGTTTAGTAGCTTTAGTGAATGGTCGGCCGTCTGAGGAGCTAAACCAACCACACCGTATATAGAGGTGTTTGTGTGGTGATACAGGTAGGCAAAATAGGTTGTATGTGTCCTGAAATTGCTGTTTAGGAGGTTTTGCGTGTGGACGCTTGCATGGTCTCTCGTAACTTTAAGGTTCCATGTCTTGGTGTGGGTCTTATCTCCACAGAAGTAGTGGGTAAACCTCCATCAGGCCCACCCGGTTTTCTTTGGCCGCTAGGACGGCCACCGGGTCTTTGTCGCTCTCTGGTTTGGTGTGGGGGGGGAGCGTTTGCCGTACTGGCGTTTTGGCCTATGGGTTTTGTTCGGTGGTTGTTTCTTTTCGTCTTGACCTTAAAGGCCACCTGGTTGTGGCTGGCGGTGACCCGCCCAGACGTGGTTCGTCAGAGCAGATTGAGGTGAAAAATACACTCTTCCGGATATCAAAGCTGTGCCAGGGCCTTTCGGCCTGGACGTGGGCCCAAGGAAACCAAAAAGGCGCGGACTCCACGGGTTCTTTTTCATCAAACTAATTCAGCAGATCGTGGCCTTAAGATTTGCATCAGAATCTCTTTTCAACCGCCGAGACTCCTAGTATCAAACTAGCCTGATGACTTGATACATTAAGTATCAGTTTACACCTTGTTACAAGGTGTTTTGAACCAGAATCGAACCGGTATTCCCTGAGGCTTGGGATCTGTGATTGCAAATGGTTCCCTAAAGTCATTCCTTCTTTCTCTTTCTTTATGTTAAACTTTAACCCTTCCTATACCAACTGTATGCGTGTGCGTGTGTATGTGTATGTTAGACCAGTTTAAGTGTTATGTAGGATGTTAGACCATTTTATGTGTTTATGTAGGATGTTAGACCATTTTATGTTTGTTGTATGTTAGACTAGTTTAAGTGTTTGTGGTTAATAAAACCTTACTTGTATCACTCTTGACGTGTTCATTGTTTGCTCATACCCGGAGTCACTAATCATGCAGATTTACTGTACAAGCTTATAGAATTGTACAGTAAGAAAGTGATTTCCCTTAACCAGGAAATTAACGTTCTTAGAATTGACAAGGCAGTTGACCCTGAGAGGTCAAGTAAATAACTACACGACTAAAAATGAATAGTTAAATTAAACTAGTTTGGTAATTATTCCTATTCCTCTGTTGTGACTAAATCGCTAAAGGTTCTTTGTGGAACCATTTAGACGAAAAGGTTCTTCTGTGGAATCGTGAAGCACCTTTATTTTTTAAGAGTTTACAACTTTGTATGTGTTCCCTTTCAGTCGGTCACTCTCGACGTCACGTCGGTAATGACCGACTTTGGGATCTCGCTTAGAGGGACCAATCTACTTCGAGTGTAAACTAAACGAGCCAATGCACATTGGCATGCGATTATTGCATCCAGCTGCTGCTGATCACAGCGTGAGTATAAGTAGGCAGCAGATGCAGCGCATATTCAGCTTTTAACTTCGGAGCCGAGCGATCACATCGTTCTGCTCCTGACTACTCTACTGAGAGAAGAAGACTGAACGAGTTCAGCTCGCTCTTGGAGAGCTCTTCGTGTTGGCGTACGGCGCTTCAGCGGTGGTGGTTTCGAGTGGGTTGCACACATCAGGCTGCTTTACCCCCTGTTTGTGTTGCAGATGATCTTCTCCCCTGTGCGCCTCAGCACGATAAAAGAGCTTTTTCCCCTAAAAGAGCAATTTCGGGTGCGTCTTTTTAAAGACGACGTTGCTTGGCAAACTTGACTTTACGTCTTTGTAAAGACGATGTGGGTCTTGCTATAGACAATGTATCACCCGGGCGTTTTTGGATGTGGTCGTTACTTGGCGCTGGGTGATGGTCACGATCGCTTCCTCTCGTGCCTGGGCATGAAGCACGGTGAGGTGGCTTTCGTGGATGGCTCATGGTCCCATTGCGGGGGTATGACCATCTCGAAGTTGCGGACCGGACTCCGTTACCTGCATGGGGGCGGAGTGCCCGTGCCACTGCCTAGATTTGGGGTTCCCTCTGGTGGCAGCCGGGTGCGTCCTTTTTCTGGCGGTGGGCGGAGTGGTCTTACGGTCATGGTGAGGAATTCTCCTCCGGGGATGCCCAAACCCGCCGGTACTGCGAAACCAGCGGAGTTCTCAAAAGAGCAGGCTGGACCCTCCTGGACCCTCGCTGGTACAACCTGTTTCTTCTGAGGCTCCCCCCGGCGATCGGATTTCGATTGCAGCATCGGAGGGTGAGCCATAGCTTTCTGGAGAGGAAGATTCGGTTGCGCTGCTCTCCTCCGGGACCGTAGCAAGGCCTGGATCAGATCCAGAAATAATGGCTATGCTTTCACAGGCCGCCGTAGGGGTAGGGCTCGAATGAAGACTTTCACCGTGTCCCGAGCCATCAAGGTTGCACGATTGGTTCTCGGGGTGGTCCGCGCTGGTTCTCAGCGCCCCGCCCCGCCTCGGTGCCTTTTTTCCCGGAGGTGCAAATATTCTGAGCTCAACATGTCGTGGATTGCACCTTGTTACAATATAACAAAAACAAAAAAGGAAACCGATCTGCTAGTTCCTCCTTCCTCACCACTCTCGATGGTGGGGCAGCTAGGGGGTTCCAAGGGTCCCCCCGGTGGAGCGGTCGGTTTCGATGCAGTTGTGTCCTAATACCGCCTTCAACTGGCAGGGAGAACTGTGCCTCCCCTCCCGGGTTTGTAGGTACTTGACTGGCCAGCGATGCCTATACGACCTTTGGAGAAGCTGCCTTACACGCTACGGCGTGATTGCAAGTGCACCAGGCCAAGGCACTGAGGGACTTGCACGAGGGTGGTCATGACCCGGAAGTTCGCAGAGAACTCCGCACCGTGGCGGACCTCGCGCCACGAGCGACGACGGTTACGGCGCGGTCTCTGGGTCGCGCGATGTCCACTATGCTGGTCCAGGAGCGCCATCTCTGGCTGACATGCGCGAGACAGACAAGACAAGATTCTTAAACGTCCCCGTGTCCCAGACCGGCCTTTTCGGTGACCCCAATCCTCCAGTCACCTGTTGTCCGTATGTGGCGCATGGGCATGTACACCCGCGCGTCACCTGCGTGCGTCCATCTCGCGTGTCGTTGGGCTGCCGTTGCTGAGGGCGGCCCCCCTGCCACCGCCAAAATAAGAGCAGCGCCCCGCCCGTCCAGGCCCCGCCAAACCTGGTGGCAAGCGAAAAAACAGAGGCCCTGAGACGGGCAACCCAGAAATGGAGGGAGCTGCTCTTCGGGAGATGGTGAACGCAACACTCCCTCCCCCAGAGGAGGGCCGGGCAGAGAATCTTTTCATCTTTTTCCACCACAGACCTCTCGGTCGGTGGTACCCAAATACTAGACAAAGAGCAATTCCTCTATTTCTGAGTCCCCAGAGGGGACGGGGGGTTTGTGGACGACTAGTGGCGTACGCACCTACTCTTGTGAGCCAGTCGGATCGGGAGGACGAACAAACGGACTACCCACGCACCCTCTGCTCGAACGCATGTCAGTGTTACACACACCAGACCCCGCCTCGGACCGGCTACGAGACGCCCGTGCCGGGTCCCTGCGTTCTTCCGCGCGGTATGGGGCCTGGCTTGAGCTACCCAGCCCTTCTCGATGGCTCCTTCGAACCGTCAGGCTCGGCTATGCGATTCAGTCGCCCGGCGTCCCCCCCCCCCCAAGTTCAGTGGCATCCGCTTCACAACAGTGAAGGCGGCCGATGGTCCTGTCTTGCGGGTGGAGGTCGCAGTCCTACTGGCAAAGGATGCGATAGAGCTGGTCCTTCCAGCCGATATGAGGTCGGGGTTTTATAGCCCTTACTTTATTGTACCCAAGAAATGCGGTGGGTTACGACCAATCTTGGACGTGTGTGTCTTGAACCAGGCCCTTCACCGGTTAGTGTTTAAGATGTTGACGCAGGAATGCATCTTCGGGTGCATACGTCCTGAGATTGGTTTGCAGTGGTCGACCTGATGTACGCGTACTTCATTTGTCGACCCTTCTGCACCACAGACCATTGCTGTGGTTCGCGTCCAAAGGACGAGCATATCAGTACGAGGTCCTGCCCTCCGGGCTGTCCCTGTTGCCCCGTGTCTTCACGTAAGTTGTGGAGGTACCCCTTGTTCCCTTGAGAGAACAGAGCATTAGCATTCTCAACTACCTCGCCGAAGCATTCCTCAGGAGAGTGTGCAACATTCCCGGGATTTGGTGCTCTCACAACCTCGCCTTTTGGGCTGCGGGTCAACTTGGAAAGACAAACCCACCCGAAGCAGAGGATGTCTTTTCCGCGGTATGGAGGGGACTCTGTCAGACGCGAGGTACTGCTTCCCACTGAAACCGTTTTCACAAAGGCCCTGGGCTATTGGGCAGCTACGGCTGCAGTCACCAATAACACCCGCTTGGCTGCTACTCCATATGAACCGCTGCGCCCTGGCTCCTGGCCGATTCCTGAGGTGGGCGTGCACGCGCACCATATTCCGGTCCAAGTTACAACCTTCCTGCCGCCATGCCTTCACTCGTTGAATCCTCGAGAACTGGTAGAAGGATGGGTTCCATATGTAAGACCTAATTGGATCTCATATGTGTAAAGTCCACGTTATAGCCTTGAGCCCGTGTTTCCCCGGCAGACTTCTGCCATTCCACGAGGGTTCAATCACCTCCATTCTTCCATATGCACCTAAGGTATGTTCATGTGTGTATTTGCTTCCGAAACCTCCTTCGGTAAGGTTGGAGCTTCCGTAACGTCCCGTTTCCAAGTAGAATGGGTACGTTTTCCTAGTGTTATCCAGTTTTACTCATTGGGTAGTGCCATAGCAGGAGTAGCTGGTCCTCTTGTGGTAAGCCTTGGCCTATGCCAAAAAGTAGGTGCGCAGGTGGCTTCCACAGGACACTGTAAGGGGCAGTAGCTGTGGCCCTTTGGTAGGATCCCAATTTTGTCGGTCCTCCGACGTGACGTCGAGAAAGACCGACTGAGAGGGAACGTCTCGGTTACGTATTGTAACCCTCGTTCCCTGAAGGAGGGAACGGAGACGTCACGTCCCATCGCCACAGCTTCCTGTACCACCGCTGAGCGGCCGGGTCACCAGTTTGGCTCCTCAGCGAAACCTGAATATGCGCTGCATCTGCTGCCTACTTATACTCACTCTGTGATCAGCGGCAGCTGGATGCAATAATCGCATTCCAATGTGCATTGGCTCGTTTAGTTTACACTCGAAGTAGATTGGTCCCTCTAATCGAGATCCCAATTTCGTCGGTCCTCCGGCCAGGTGGTACCCAAATTCTCGATAAAAGAGCAATTTTTTCCTTCTCTGGGTCCCCTGAGGGGACGGGGGGCTGTGGACGGTCCATAGCCGTATCACACTCACCCTCCGCTCTCGCCAGTGAGCAGCAGCGGGCGGAACGGGAGGACGAACCAACGGACTACCCACCCACCCTCTGCTCAAACGCAGGTCAGTGTTGCACACACCCAGACCCCGCCTCGGACCGGCAAAGAGACGCCCGGGCCGGGTCCCTGCGTTCTTTCACGCTGCCCCACTGCGGGTACGCCTGTAGTTACGTTGATGAGGGCGTGTTGTAACGTTATGAGCCACTTTGCGCGTCGTCTTTGGGACCTGGCTAAGCTACCCAGCCCGTCTCGCTGGCTTCGGCGGACCATCAGCCTTGGCTGTACGATTCCGTTCGCCCCGCGTCCCCCCAAGTTCAGTGGCATCCGCTTCACATCAGTGAAGGCGAATGATGCTCCTGTCTTGCGTGTGGAGATCGCAGTTCTACTGGCGAAGGACGCGATAGAGCCTGTTCCTCCAGCCGATATGAGGTCGGGTTTTTACAGCCCTTACTTTATTGTACCCAAGAAAGGCGGTGGGTTGAGACCTATCTTGGACCTGCGCGTCGTGAACCGGGCCCTTCACCGGCTCCCGTTCAAGATGCTCACGCAGAAATGCATTTTCAGGTGTATCCGTCCCCAAGACTGGTTCGCAGCGATCGACCTGAAGGACGCGTACTTTCATGTTTCGATCCTTCCGCGCCACAGGCCATTCCTGCGGTTTGCGTTCGAGGGGCGGGCATACCAGTACAAGGTCCTGCCCTTCGGGCTGTCCCTGTCGCCCCGTGTCTTTACGAAAGTTACGGAGGCAGCCCTTCTTCCAATGAGAGAACAGGGCATTCGCATTCTAAACTACCTCAACTATTGGCTCATACTCGCTCAGTCTCAGGAACAGTTGTGCGAGCACAGGGACTTGGTGCTTTCACATCTCAGCCTGTTGGGCCTTCAGGTCAACTGGGAAAAGAGCAAACTCTCCCCGACGCAGAGGATCTCTTTTCTCGGTATGGAGTTGGACTCAGAACAGACAGCACGCATCACGCAGGAACGTGCTCAGTCGGTGTTGAACTGCTTGAATACATTCAAGAGCAGGATGGCGGTCCCACTGAAACAGTTTCAGATGCTCCTGGGGCATATGGCAGCTACGGAGGCAGTCATGCCGCTGGGGTTGCTTCATATGAGACCGCTCCAGCATTGGCTTTATGGCCGAGTCCTGAGGTGGGCGTGGCAACGCGGCACCTTCCGGGTCCAGGTGACACCGGCCTGCCGCCAAACCTTCACCCCGTGGTCAGACCTTGCTTTCCTCCGGGCAGGAGTGCCCCTGGAGCAGGTCTCCAGGCATTCTGTTGTTTGCACGGATGCCTCAACCACCGGTTGGGGGGCCACGTACAACGGGCTTGCATTTTTCAGGGGGGTTTGGACGGGCCCCCGACTGCACTGGCACATCAACTGCCTCGAGTTGCTGGCAGGGCACCTTGCCCTGAGCCGTCTCAAAGAACGCTTACGAGGCAAGCATGTACTAGTACCCACGGACAACACAGCGACCGTTGCGTACATCAACCGACAAGGTTGTCTGCGCTCTCCATTCCAAACACCGTCGCTTGTCGCAACTCGCCCGCCACCTCCTTCTTTGGAGTCAGAAGCATCTGAGCTCGCTTCGTGCTGTTCACATTCCTGGGGTGCTCAACCGGGCAGCCGACGAGCTGTCACGAGCTGCGCTACTGGGAGAATGGAGACTCTATCCCCAGATGGTCCAGCTGTTTTGGGGACGTTTCGGAGCCGCTCAGGCAGACATGTTTGTCTCTCCAGAAACCTCTCACTGCAAGTTGTTCTTCTTCCTGACCGAGGGAACATTCGGCACGGACGTACTGCACACAGCTGGCCGCGGGGCCTTCGCAAGTATGCGTTTCCCCAGTGAGCCTTCTGGCACAGTTCCTGTGCAAAGTCAGGGAGAACGAGGAGCAGGTTCTGCTGGTGGCGCCCTATTGGCCTACCCGGACCTGGTTCCCAGAACTAATGCTCCTCGCGACAGCCCCTCCCTGGCCGATTCCTCTGAGAAAGGATTTACTGACTCAGAGACAGGGCACCCTTTGGCACCCGCGTCCAGAACTCTGGAAACTCCTGTCTGGTCCATGGACGGGGCGCAGAGGTTCTAGGTGACCTACCCCAATCAGTGGTAGACACCATCACTTCCACTAGAGCCCCCTCTACGAGGGACCTCTATGCTTTGAAGTGGAACCTGTTCGTCGAATGGTGCTCTTCTCACCGAGAAGACCCCCGAAGATGCCCGATCGAAGTTTTGCTGTCCTTTTTGCAGCAAAAGGTTGGAGCAAAGGCTGTCTCCATCCCTGAAAGTTCAGCGCCAACCAGCGATCGCTGCTACCCACGACCTCCCGTAGAAGGGATCGTTGGGAAGCATGACTTTGTCCGTCAGATTCCTTAGGGGGGCGATAAGGTTAAATCCTCCACGGCCCCCCTCTATACCCTCTTGGGACCTGAGTCTGGTGCTCACGGCACTACAGCAGGGCCCATTTGAGCCTTTGCAGTGAGTTGAGCTAGAGTTTCTTTCAATGAAAACTCTGCTCTTGACTGCATTGGCCTCTATCAAGAGGGTAGGGTACCTGCACGCATTTTCGGTCAACGATTCGTGCCTGGAGTTCGGGCCGGCTGATTCCCAGGTAACCCTGAGGCCCCGGCCCGGCTACGTGCCCAAGGTTCCCGCTACTCCCTTCAGGGATCAGGTGGTGAACCTCCAAGCGCTGCCCTCGGAGGAGGCAGACCCAGCCCTAGCTTTGCTCTGTCCCGTCCGAGCCTTAAGGTGCTACGTAGACCGGATGCAAAGCTTCAGGACCTCAGACCAGCTCTTTGTCTGTCACGGAGGCCGGCAGAAGGGGAATGCCGTCTCAAAGCAGAGGATGGCCCACTGGATAGTGGATGCCATCACCCTGGCTTATCAGGCACAGGGTGTGCCCTTCCCGTTCGGGTTGCGAGCTCACTCAACTAGAAGTATTGCATCCTCCTGGGCGCTGGCTCGTGTCGCCTCGCTGACAGATATTTGTAGGGCTGCGGGCTGGGCGACCCCTAACACATTCGCTAGATTCTATAGCCTTCGTGTGGAGCCGGTATCCTCCTGTGTTCTCACCTCAAACGGGTAGAAGCACTGAGAGGCCCCGGCTTCGGGTCGGCTTGCAAAATCACTCCAGAGAGTCCATACAGTAGACCCTGTTGAGTTCCTCCGTCCCCTCGGCAGCCAGACGTGGCGGAGCGTCCGGCGCCAGGCCTTCACTCGCTGAATCCTCGAGAACCGGTAGAAGGCTGGGTTCCATATGTAAGACCTAAGTGGATCTCATATGTGTAAAGTCCGTGGTATAGCCTCGAGCCCGTGTTTCCCCGGCAGACTTCTGCCATTCCAATAGGGTTCAATCACCTCCATTCTTCCATATGCACCTAAGGGATGTTCATATGTGTATTGCTTCCGAAACCTCCTTCGGGAAGGTTCGAGCTTCCGTAACGCCCCTGTTCCAAGTAGAACGGGTACGTTTTCCCAGTGTTATCCAGTCTTACTCATTTGGGTAGTGCCATTGCAGCAGTAGCTGGTCCTCTTGTGAAGAAGCCCTGGCCTACGCCAAAAAATAGGGGCGCAGGTGGCTTCCACAGGACACTGGAAGGGGCAGTAGCTGTGGCCCTTTGGTAGGATCCCAATTTCGTCGGTCATCCGACGTGACATCGAGAGTGACCGACTGAAAGGGAACGTCTCGGTTACGTATGTAACCCTCGTTCCCTGAAGGAGGGAACGGAGATGTCACGTCCCGTCGCCACAGCTTCTGTGCCACCGCTGAGCGGCCGGGTCACCAGTTTGGCTCCTCAGCGAAACCTGAATATGCGCTGCATCTGCTGCCTACTTATACTCACGCTGTGATCAGCAGCAGCTGGATGCAATAATCGCATGCCAATGTGCATTGGCTCGTTTAGTTTACACTCGAAGTAGATTGGTCCCTCTAAGCGAGATCCAAATTCGTCGGTCATGACGTGACGTCTCCATTCCCTCCTTCATGTAACGAGTGTTACATACGTAACCGAGACGTTTCTACATTATGTCTGGCCATTCAGTTTACCATTAAAGTTCAAACGAAAATAAAAATGTTCTGAAATTACTCACCCCCAGGCCATCCAAGATTGGATGAGTTTGTTTCTTCATGCGAACAATTTGGAGAAATTTAGCATTACTGTACAAATCATCACTTGCTCACCAATGGTCCTCTGCAGTGAATGGGTGCCGTCAGAATGAGAGTCCAAACAGCTGATAAAAACATCATAACAATCCACATAAGTAATCTACATGACTCCAGTCCATCAATAACATCTTATAAAACAAAAATCTGCATGTTTGTAAGAAACAACTGCTTCAGTGAAAAATTTTAAATAACTCGTTTTGCGAACGGAGATAAATAATACACAGAACAAACCGACGTTTACATACAAGCAAAAGCAGTCCAAAACAATAAAAAAAAATATGTGGGTGTATTTTGATGTGAGAGGACAACAGGTGATAGACCTTGTCACTAGAAGAAGTGTTATTATGGATTGTGGACACATATTTCAGCCAGAAGGGAAGGTTTGATGTTAAAATGCCTTAATGATGGATTGATAGATGATAATAGATGCAAACATGCACCTTTTCACTTCACAATATATTAATTGATGGACTGGAGTCATGTGAATATTTTGTGGACTATTGTGATGTTTTGATCAGATGTTTGGACTCTCATTCTGATGGCACCCATTCACTGCAGAAGATCCATTGGTGAGCAAGTGATGCAATACTAAATTTCTCCAAATCTGTTGTGATGCAACAAACAAAGTCATCTACATCTTGGATGCCCTGAGGCCAAGTAGCTGCTGTAGTTTTTATATCATACAATAAGCATACAATATAAGTAGGCCTGCTTATGTTATTGCTGCATAATGTTATTAGTGTCATTGTGTTAAGCAGCCCAAGGCTTGTGTTTTGTGTATTGAATATCACCAACAAGTTGTTTCTAACCTGCATGTGTAGAACACTGACCTCAACAGCAGCCAGATCGATTGAACCCACGTCCAGACAAAAACATTTCATGGCTGGTTTATCTGTTATGTGATTGCAGCCTGTACTGTTGCAAAGGTTTTCTCAAACGTTTTCATGTTGCTTGACATTTCCAGATGACCACGCTTAACAAGAACTCGGCAATAGATTATCTGCGATAAATAAAACGCTGCTAATCCCACCCTCAGTCAAACACGTCTGCTGCGAGAAACACACAAAGACAGTTTCCACTTTAACAGTCGGTTTAATTGTGATCTGAGTTTTTATTATGTGTCCGAGTCTTTATCAGTTTTGCTTTATAAAAAAGGTGACGCAGTTGCTTGTGTCGTGCTCTCATAAATTGTTTAAATATCCCCTCATTCAAGCCTCCCCTCCTGTACATAATGTTTCTCTGCAGGGAATTTCATTATGGCCTAGATTAGAACAATCACTCTAGAGAGAGAGACTGCAAGAAAGCTGAAGAAAAAAACACAACCAAAGGAGATAAGGTGACATTTCAACGTCTTAAATGCGGGCCGACTGTAATATTAATAAGCTCTGTCCTTATGGTTTCATCCTATTATTGACTCGCTTTGTCCATACTCATTTAAATAAAAGTAAATATTGTTTATTGAAGATGAATCTATTGTAATATTGTAATACCGTAATAAAGGACATTTATATGGAGCAATAAGGCCTTTTATTCTTAATGTCGCAGTTTTGCTTTTATTCTTATGTCTTATGGTACATTTAAATATACATTTTACAGCATTTTTAAATTTCCTAAAGTTCTACTTTATATAATCATGCACCTTTGATGTTGAAGTTTATCAGTTGAAATTTAGCTTCATTTATTTAATGATAACCCTCTAAATGCTCATGAATATGCATAGGTATTTGTATGTGACAGTTACATAAATATTTTTGCATATTTAGACAAATGTTGGCATGTTTACAGCATCCAAAATACACATGTAAATTTAATACATTTAAAATAATATAATACATTGAAATAATTAATATTTATACTATGCATATATTTGGATATTAACATACTATATAGATATTTTAAAGTAATATATTCAATATTTTGTCTTTGATCTTCGAGCCTAAAAGGTTTTGTAAATGTGTATAAAATAGTTGTAAAAAAAATGATTTGGCTATTAATGTTCACACACACACACACACACACATATATATATAATGTTTATTTGTTTGTGTTTTTACGCTGTATGTTTAAAATTCTATGAACCTAAAAGGATTTGTGAACTTCTGTGCTTCTCTAAAGTCAGTTATTAGGCTAGGATGTGTAGATGCTGTTAATATAATAAATCACACTTTACATATGAATACCTACTCATGTTGAAATATTTGAGAACTTTCTAAACGATTGTCTTTTGACACAAGATGAAGGCATCTTTAGTTGTAAATTGTTGCACATTGTCATAGACAGCTGATAAGATGTAAAACTCCAGAAATCGGTACCTTCCTCTAGCCAGCAAACTCAAACATCAACCTTTGGGATGCCATTCTAGCTTTCCTGTATGTGGCACCAGCGGCCAATGAAACATGAAATTAAATTAGTGCCTCTATATGTTTTGTGGGCAACAGAGCCACACAAGAATGATCGGCTGTCTCTTGTTTGGTTTCCTGTTCGTAACGCTGTAGAAATAACATCTCTCTCCCCCTGGGCTATCATTTTCGCCTCTGCCCAGCTAATGGGTATATCTCGAAGCAGAGTTTTGTATCTTATGTGTTTTTCGAGATGCTTGAGTTAAAAATCAAGAAAAATGTCTGTGGAAATCCTAGCACACAGAACAAATGCATGTTTGTCTTTCTGACAAAAATAAATACAATATTTGACCAGGAACAGTGAAGGAAAGTCTAAATTCAAGGTCAACATTTTCCCTGAGGCTCGCAATGTGGCTCCTCAGAAGTCAATGATAATATTCCTTCAGATCTGCCAAACAACTTTTTTAGACGGCAATCATAAGTTTGCCACCTTGGTCTCCATCTGCGCCCTGGCATCCCAAATTTCCAGTCACCTTGAATATACCTGAAAGTATTGCTTGTTGAGAATCGATTGTCGCATTATGAGTTCGAACAGATTGTTCTCTGATCATATTTGGTTTATAATCATGCCACATCAGATTTCACTAAAATGATTTCACCCTACGAATACATTAACACAATTGCGACACTCATTACACGGTTAAATCAACCTCAAAACAGCCCCAGCCGCTGTAAACAACAGCACTGCTTTTTGAAGAAATAGCAAAAAAAAAAAAATTGTTTTATCTACGGGAATGAAGGCAGTCTGGAATACAAATAGCCATGTTTCATTTGTATTCCATCAAGGGATTGGGACAAAACCATTCCTGTAAATAAATAATGGAGTCTTGCTCAGGATGGGCACAATAAATATTTAATGTGTGCTGCCCAGCAGGATACAGTGGCAGGTAGAGGGCAGAGGGAAGCTGGGCACACGTCCTGCTGTTACACTGGACTGCAGTGGCTTACTGTAGGTGTGGAATGGGTGATGGGGGTGTATATTGGTAAGACGAAAAAAATATCTATAGATACATATAGATATATTCTTTTCAATAAAATGTACTTACTGTTTGGGGTAAGAGCTCATTTGACTATGCTCAATTAATGTGACCTTTTGATTCAATTTGATCGTCAGTGCCACGTTTGTTTGTTTTTGTTTGACAAGTGTCTACTATACTTTCTGAAAAATACTGTGCTTGATTATTTATTTATTGTTTGTTTGTTTTAGGTAACTTTTTTTTACTTAATATTATTATGATTATTATTACTTTTGAGTATTATTGTAGCCATACTACTAAGAATACGTAATTTATTTTAATATTTTTCCCTATGGGTTATCCTTTTGCTGCCTATTATTTATTATTATGCCACCAATACAAAAAATCAGTAAACAATACAGCAAAGCAAATTTTAAAGGTAAAATAATCATCACCTTTCAGTCAAACCTTATATTCAGGTTTCTCATCTGTATGTAAAGTATAATATATATTAATAAAAATTAATAATAATTTACACTTTTCATTTTACCAACATCATAACCCTGATTACATTTATTGATTTTTTATGTTTAGTTCTGTTATGGCATTTATTGTGACATTATATATTAATTTGGGTCTTTTTGTATTTGCAAGTGTATTTTGCAACTTCTTATTCCTTTAGTTAGTTGAATTATTGATAATACATAAAAATAACCTATTAATATTGACTGTATTTATTTTTTGACCTAGCATCTTTAGGTTAGAGTATTTTCAGATAAACCATACACAAAATATAAGTGCCCCCAATCGGGATAGAGAAAAAAAAAATGAGGGGTCGAGAAAAAAAGCACGGGGGGAAACAAATTGCTTTGGAAAATAATTAAAGCCGGAAAAAATTGCTTTTTAGATATATTGCAGAGAGTGAATATACATAAGTATATAAAACTACAGAAAATATAACTAATTAGAGCTTCACAATGCCTGGCCTTATCAGTTATTAAAAACTTTACGACTTTATAATTTTCACACCAGTGGCTGAAATTCATAATGTCAAGTGCTCATCAAGTTACCTAATTTAAAAAACATTATTATTATTATTTATTATTATTTTAGACCACAACAGAAACCACAAACAAGAAAGCCCAGAGAGAAAACATTGGGACAGCTTTAGTGATTAATCAAGATAAGTGGGTATGCTTTGATTCTATGAAAAATACCACTCATTTAAGGGTTCAAAATAACTTGAAATCAATATTTCTCAATATTTTCCCCCAGCTAGATTAATATTTTGATGAACTCATTTCGCATCCTATTTCCTAAAAGCACTGAATATCTCCTACATTGCATGGTTTCTGCCAAAAACTCTTTGACAGAGCTGTGTGCCACTTCCTACCAAGTCAGTGTCTTTGTTTTTCTTTCTCTCCTTCTCTCCTTTCTCCCATTAGGAAAGTAAATGCTTGGTAAACATGGCCAGCTGTGAACCCTCTCATGCCATCTGCTCCGCAGGGACGGCCAGGCCTTTGGCACTTAACTCTAATGCATTCATTGTGAGTTAAAGCAGCAGTATTAGGAGGATGATTAAGATTTACCAAAGACTAACTAAACGTCTGCTTGTGTTCAGGTGTGTGAATGCTGCGTGAACAGCGGACTTGATTTGAGTGGCGTCCCACCGCTGGGATCTCCAGGAACGAGTGTGTCCCATGGTGATAAGGTGCCTGTGGATATCAGCTGAATCTACAGAGGAAAGTGTGGATCCTATCTGAAGACTATTTGAAATGTGTGAGAGCAAAAATACAGCTGACTTTAAGGCTTCAGAGACCACAGACTAGCTGCAAACTTGTAGATGTTTTCAAAACAAAACACAGCTAAATCTGAGATGAATTACACATTTGATTAGATTAAAGAAATTAATCTTTTTTTTCTTCTTTTTTTTGCGTAGCATTTTATTGTATGTTACTGTTTGTTATATGTACAGTATGTGTAAATTTGGGCTGCCTATCTTGGCCAGGACACTCCTGCAAAAGAGATTTTAATCTCAGTGAGTCTTCTTTCCTGGTTAAATAAAGGTTAAAAAGATTGATCTGACCAATGGTGACAGACGCACAGTTAGAATTAACCTGCTAACCTAGCCTCCATCTCAGTCACTGACAGTTCAAACTACAAAATGCAATTGTTTAATCTGAATTGAAAAATAAATAAAGTCTCTTTTAAATAACTCTACAAAATGCTAATTTGATTTCTACATATAAAAGTAAACAGAATATTCAAGTTTATCTTTTTTTCTTGGACGCAATATGATGGATTAAAAGTTTGATCATCTGTGAAAAACTTTTGAAACACCTTCAAAAGCTAAACCCAAGTTTCTTTTAATGTGTAATTTTTTTCTATGTTAGACAAATGTAAGTGAACCATTTATTTATTTTAAAGTGTAAACGCTATGTGTTTGTGGTGCGGTTGTTGCTTTTCCCAACCATTCTGACATAGCAACAGCAGCCCATCTAGTGGAATGCATGTGGCCCTTTTTGTGTGGCTTGGGCTATTCGTTTTGTGTGTTGTCTTGACTTTCCCAAACGCGATATGACTTGGTGCGCATTTCGGGGTTTTTTTTTCTGTTTAAAAAATCCATTTATTCTCATTGGGTTATCACCATGGATTGGTGGTGGCACACTTGAATGACCACATCAGCTTTAAGCCAATGAAAAAGAAAGAAGCAGACCAGTGAATCCCTCAAGCCTGTCAAATGCAATTGGCAGCTTCACTGTGGAGGTTTTTTTGTGTGGACTTTGTGAAGATTGAAATATTAATGACATTGCAATCTAAAAAAAAAAAAAAAACATGTAAATAAAGCAGGATAAGTTATTTTTATTTTGTCTTTGGCTCTCTAATTCAGAAACTAAATAGGTCTCACAGTCTTAGTAGACTTTCTCTTCTCTTTTCATGAATTTTCGAATTCTGTAATGGTTGATTCTGGCACGGATCATTTCATAACTCCAAACTTGGTGAAGTTAAGTGGACAGTGTGTAAGTCAGTGCCAGACATTGCATATATTCCTACCTTGAGTTCATAATTACATCTTTATGTAGACTTGATTTACAGACTTTAACCTAAAGCGGTTGTCACATTTTATTTGCTTAAACCAATAGAAAAACATTTTCAAAATCAGTTTTTTTGATTCTGCGCATCTTTAAAACAAAAAAATTGAACCCTTTAAAATGAAAATGGAATCACATTTTCATTTGTCCTGCTCGCAACAAGACTTGTTTAAGAGAATATACTGAATTTAGTGTACTTTTTGTAACTATAGCCTAATTAATAATGTTTACATCAGCATCAACATATGATCATGAATTAGTTATATATATATATAATATAGAGAGGAGGAGAGAGAGAGAGGAGAGAGAGGAGAGAGGAGAGAGAGAGAGAGAGAGATTAAGACAAGGAGAAAGAAATAATTCAATTTTAAACATATCGACATTTGGGGGAGCTTAGGCTTAGCTGTAAAGAAAAACCTTTAGCTAATGTGTTTTTTTAATAATAATAAAATGGGAGGCCTTATAATAAATCAGCTGATGTCTACTAAGACCTGAGAATGTTCTAGGTCAGTGGCTACAGTAATTAAAACCCTGCATAGTTTCTTGTTAACTGTGTCCTTTTCTGTCAGTTCATTTAAATTGATATGCATAAACGCTAATCAACCCCATAATCCACAAAACTTGCATACATACACAGTGAACACAACATGTAATTTGATCAATCAGTTGAGCTGAATATAAAAATTGAATTAGTCGTTTACTGTAAAGATGACACAAGCATTGTTTTCAAGAAGAAAAAAAACATCTGACAACAACATGTTTATTTGGTTTTTATATAATAAAAAATTCAGAAATGCATAGCCTAAAGAGAAGAGAAAAAATCTAGCATTATTTGTTTGCAGATGCCACTTGAAATGAGATCTTCCTATCTATGCAATGAAAGTCATACGTTTTTGTGTGCAGCCTAACTGTACAAATACTTTTAGTGGTCATGTCGTTGGCCCCACCTATAAAAGTGCAGCTTTTAGTAAAGATAGCGATCAGTATTCAGGCTTTTTCTGGTTTTACTGTCTCCTCTGAAGATGACTTCAATCTGCCATGAACAAACTCCTGAGGATTTAGGAGCTTCACTCTTATTGACTGAATCAATTCAGCATCTGGTGATAATTATTTTTACATTTAGCTTAGATAAGCTCAGCCCCCCACGGCCTTTTGAACAATAACACACAAGCAAAACTGAAATTAAAAAAGTGTTATATTAAAATCCTGCCCACCTAACCCTCTTACATAAAAAAGATGAGGAACCCTGTGATGCCATTTTTTTTTGAGACTTGGGAAAATGTCTTGTTTTTGAAGAGTTTCATAATCTCACTCTTATTATTCAGAAAACAATAAGAAGTGATAATTCATTTATAACCTGTATTGTCACTGTCAAAATGTTGACTAAAACTTTATTTTCATTTATATTTTCAGGTTGATAAAATTGTGATTCCCATGTGTTCTCAGACGCTTCAGTACGTCCGCTTCCTCTTTTCTTTTATCATGAGTCAATGTTGGATCACATCCTTGACAAACTGGCGTATTCCCTCAACAATATTTTTCCATTCCATCTTTCATTTTGGTCAGGTTTCACGAGTGACAGACGGAGATTACAAAGGAAGAGAGTATTAACTCTGCCCAGAATAGAGGGAACAAAGGGAAGTCCGTGAGAGGAAGCACTGGAGAGGAAACGGCTTGCGATCGTTTTTAATTAGAGTGCTAGAGTCTCAGGTGAATTTTTCCACCCAATCATACAAAAAAGACAAAATTCAAAGACTTGCAGGAACAAGATGATCATGACACGGTTAATATTCTTTTCATGACAGAGTGAAGCCATGAGTAGTTCCTGCGAGAGAATTTTTCATTTTTCTTTTACTTTTATTACTTTTCACAAATAGGGTACCCAATTTAAGTGTTTTTTTCCTGAAATAAGCAATATGTATTGTTTATTTATTTCAGCCCCCGAAAACATACTACACACATTGCTGGTACTACTGCCATTTCACCCTTTTAATAAAATATCATTTATATATATACCTTTTCTACAGTGGGTACGTGTAATAGTTATTTCAACCACCCTGTTACCATTTTTTCACTCATTTGGTATGACTGCACCCGCATGTCGCGAATTACCCTCATTTAAAGTTAATTTTTTCTCATTAATCGTACACACAGCACACCATATTGACAGAAAAACACAGAATTGTTGACATTTTTGAAGATTTATAAAAAAAAAAAAACTGAAATATAACATGGTCCTAAAGTATTCAGACCCTTTGCTCAGTATATAGTAAAAGCACCCTTTTGATCTAATACAGCCACGAGACTTTTTGGGAAAGATGCAACAAGTTTTCACACCTGGATTTGGGGATCCTCTGCATTCCTCCTTGCAGATCCTCTCCAGTTCTGTCAGTTTGGATGGTAAACGTTGGTGGACAGTTATTTTTAGGTCTCTCCAGAGATGCTCAATTGGGTTTAATTTCAGGGCTCTGGCTGGGCCATTCAAGACCAGTCACAGAGTTGTTGTGAAGCTACTCCTTCGTTATTTTAGCTGTGTACTTAGGATCATTGTCTTGTTGGAAGGAAAACCTTCGGCCCAGTCTGAGGTCCTAAGCACTCTGGAGAAGGTTTTCGTCCAGGATATACCTGTGTACTTGGCTGCATTCATCTTTCCCTTGATTGCAACCAGGCGTCCTGTCCCTGCAGCTGAAAAACACCCCACACAGCATGATGCTGCCACCACCATGCTTCACTGTTGGGTCTGTATTAGACAGGTGATGAGCAGTGACTGGTTTTCTCCACACATACCGCTTAGAATTAAGGCCAAAAAGTTATATCTTGGTCTCATCAGACCAGAGAATCTTATGTCTCACCATCTTGGAGTCCTTCAGGTGTTTTTTAGAAAACCTCCATGTGGGCTTGCATGTGTCTTGCACTGAGGAGAGGATTCCGTCAGGCAACTCTGCCATAAAGCCCCGACTGGTGGAGGATTGCAGTGATGGTTGACTTTCTACAACTTTCTCCAATCTTCCGACTGCATCTCTGGAGCTCAGCCAAAGTGATCTTTGGGTTCGTCTTTACCTCTCTCACCAAGGCTCTTCTCACCCGATAGCTTCAGTTTGGCCGGCCGGCCAGCTCTCGGAAGGGTTCTGGTTGTCCCAAACGTCTTCAATTTAAGGATTATGGAGGACACTGTGCTCTTAGAAACCTTAAGTGCAGAGCAGAATTTTTTTTGTAACCTTGGCAAGATCTGTGCCTTGCCACAATTCTGTCTATGAGATCTAAGGCTTTTTATTTTTTTACTTGTTCCTTGGACCTCATGATTTCATTTCCTCCTGACATGCAACTGTGCTGCTTGGTAAGTTTATAGAGACAGGGTGGGATTCCTAATATCACCATGGTTTTTTTCCAATCAGTATAATCCAAACACATTCTGGACTCAACTGAAGGTGTAGACCATGCAAGGCTGATTCAGAAGAATGGACAGCACCTGATGTCTTATAATTATATGAGGTCAAAGCAAAGTTGCCCCCCTCCCCTTTTTCCAGGTCTGTAATTCCCTTCATACTTAGGACCATGTGATTTTTCAGTTTTTATTTTTTAATAAATCTGCAAAAATGTCAAACCCAATCCCCTGTTGTTTTTTCCTGCTCCCATTTTTTTTTGATTTGGAGTTGCTCTGTGTGCCTTATAATTTTTTCTTTTTCCTTCCCTTTAATCCCCCCCGTGGGGGTTGTGTTTTTTTTTTTTTTTGTTTTTTGTTCTTTTTTTTTTTTTTTTTTTTTTTTTTGTTTTTTTTGTTTTTTGTTTTTTTTGCGCAGAAAAAAAATAACTTGCCTAAATGCTTTTAGCAATGCGCGGTTCTTGGCTGTTTTTCCCCATATTTTTTTTCTCAACTTCTTTTTTCAAAGAGTCCCGGAAAACGTTTAAGGGCTTTGTTTGGGTTCTTTCTTGCCCCACGTGCCTACCCGCTCCTAGTGTGTTATTTTTGTTTCCATCTGTTGTGTTGGATTGTTGTTGTGATTGTGGGGGGTTGTTTTTGTGTATTCTGGGGGCTTCATTTTTTGTGTTTTATGTTTTGTTGTTGTAGTTTTGTTTTTGTGTTGGTTGGTTTGTTTGTTATCTATATTTTTTGGTTTTTAACGTTCCCCCCCACCCCCACCATTGGTTAATTGTGTTGGTGTTGTTTTTGTTATTTTTTTCAGCCAGAAATGTAAAATATGAATTTAAGAGCAGAAAATAAGAAATAAAGCAACATCCATTTTTTAAATCAATTTTATAATATTGCATTATAATTATACAAATTATTGAATATTAATCCAACAGATTGTCATACCATATCATACCATATACCACATCATAAAATGTAATAGGGCCTTTTCCTTTTTCACAGCTGTCTGCTGGAGAGACCTTTAAAAATGGACACAGATTTTCCAGTTAGGCTGCTGATTAATTAGTTTTAGGTAATTGTAGCTAAAAATGTACTAAAGCTTACTAAAGGCTTACTAAAGTTGTTTATTCAATTAGATCTCCTAAGCCGACTAGTTCATACTCAGCAAAAAAGCTAGGGAGTAAACGGTTTTTTTTTTTTTATAAATAAACCTTTATACTCCATTTCTGTCCCTCTCTCTTCTCTCTCTCTCTCTCTCTCTCTCTTCTATTAATATCTAGATATTTAACCCCATACGGTAATAATTACAACCAGTTTATTGTTGTTTGCGTGAGGACTGGAGACATTAAAGAGAATCTTTCAATAATGATCAAATATAAACAATATTTAACAGTTCTTCTAGTATTTAGGCGAGAGGAAAATAAAACTTTTTAGAATGAACATCTGCTGCAAATAATGCAGTGCAACACTGCCAACAGCATTTTTCACATTATGAGCCCCCAAATACGTCATGTTTTCAGCAACTGTTATTTGGCAGTTCAGATCTAATCATGCAGGAAGTGAACCGTGCTTCTTCCTCCACATCAAGCACTTCTACCATTAAAACAGCTAGCTGGGGCTTTGTGTTAAAGGTATAACTGGAACTGACTCGGATTCAAACAAAGTGAGGCAGCTGTGGGGCCAGCTTACACACAGACAGCCGTTCAGCACCACGGACAGCGACTAAACACTCCAGCACACTGTATACATGAGGGCTCTGCTAGAACCTCTTGAGGAAACGTTTCCGCTGTCTAGAGCTCGTCAAAAAAGAAGGAAATGCTTTAAGATGGCTTTGTGCAATGCTTAAAGGATAATTTGAATGTTTCAGCTCCTGTTATCTGTAGATTATGGGCTGAATGGCTGGAATGTGTTTCCCTTTACATCGTCTCTTCTTCAACACCTGAACTAATCAGGTATGCATGCATTCCTCTTATGTTTTATATAGTGGCAGTGTTGTCTTTATGTGAATGGGAATAGAAGAACCTTGTTTCCCCAAGAAATTTCTCTGAACAACCATAACCATGTCCCACAACATCCTGAAATATTAAAGATCCAGAAGAGCTGCAAGCATGACTGCTCATCTTGACTCTTGACAGTGAATGAACAGATGGAGAAGATGAGAAAAATGAAATTGTCACACAAAGAGAGTAAAGTAGTCAGAAAGAGTGCGTCTTCACCATGTGTAGTTTCTCAATTGAGCAATTGTAGAAAAATAAATGTTGGAAATGTTTTATCATGCCTTCCTCATTTACAATCGCTACTTTCTACCTCACCGTCGTTCGTCGCTAGTCGTGTTTTTCCCTCCCGCTGTCAGTCCCCAACGACGTTCACCTGTGCTCCATTTGTCCCACCCACCCCCACACCACACTCCCACCCCACCCCACCGGCTCTATCCTAGGTAGGCGTTCAAGTGTTTTCCAAGAGCCCCATTGTTTTTGTGGTTTATGGAGTGTTGTGGGTGTTTGTGTTCACACCGTTTACAAGTTTTAATAAAAAAAAAACCCTGCTGGGACATCTAAGTACTTGTAGTTGTAGAAACACGGACAGTATTGCATTATCACAATATAAACCAATCATTTACTAAAAAAAATTACTTACGGGCTACAGTGACTCCTTAAGCTTTGACATTTGCTTTTCTTTAATAAATCAAATGTCTGTTCTATTGCTTCCAGCTCTTCTCCTCCATGACCCAGAAATCAGTATTAGTCCTGCCATTTTCATTTAGTCCCAGTAGTGGAGAGGATCAGAAAATGCGCTTCAGGATATTTGAGTATGTCCGATCTCAGATGTCCCACTGATATAAATACATTTATGCTCTCACAGGAACTTGTTTGATGTTAAATGATAAGGGAGGCCATCACATGTGTTTTTCTATTAAAAAGAACATGTCATTTAAGTAATGGGGTATCTTCCATCCATCTGTGCGTGGCAGAGATGGTTTGATATGAAGTATGGAGTCAGTTGTGGAAGTCTGCTCTTCATCACTGTCACTTGTTTAGTGTGTTATTTTCCTCCTTCTCAACATGTGAAGAGAATGGAGGGCTGTCAGTTTGATAGATGCAGGAATGACAGATTAGGTGGATGATGGGTTCCCGCCACACGCTTCGTAGAAGCTGTTATGCTTAGCTCAACTAAGACGAACCTCATCTGCTTCCTAATTTGGTTTTCAGGTGTTTTTATTTTTTTCTCAGTAAAATCTGCAGTAGATCTAGATTGATGGAGGTGGATATGATTATCTAGTTGGCACCTTCACTGTTTGTTTATGCACTTTGTCAGTTTTATTTACTCATGCTTAATATTTATTGACTTATGTTTGCATTTTGCACGTTTTAGTTTGCACATTTTAAATTACAGATTGCTTGAGATTTCTCAAGCGTGACTGTAGAAAGATAGATTTTCTTAAACTTTCTACCTTGTTTATGATTCCTACTTTTCACTTGAGTTATGCAGGATATTTGAGTATGTACTTCATTCATTCATTCATTCATTCATTTTCAGGATATTTGAGTATGTCCTTTCTCAGAAATCCAGATTATTAATTCATTCATTCATTCATTCATTCATTCATTCAGGATATTTGAGTATGTCCTTTCTCAGATGCTAGATCATTCATTCAGGATATTTGAGGATGTTATGTCTTTTATCCAGTACCAGATTATTTATTTATTTATTTGTTTGTTTGTTTGTTTTTGCTTGTTTGTTTGTTCGTTCATTCAGACATCAGATTGTTTTATTTGTTTGTTTGTCTGTTTAGTTTTTTCCCTTGTCCTCTCAAATTTAAAAATGTAAATTGAGATCCATCATAAAAATATTAATAGATTTTATTATTTAATATGAATAAAAATGTATATCAAGAGCATATAAAAAACTGTCATAATCACCATCTTAAACCATTTCATTCTGTATCGTTTAAAATCATTATTGTGTAAATATAATTTATATCAAATTGAACTAAAATTTGTCCCAGCTGTGGCATGACCAAGAGTTTTGCCTGTAATTGTTTAATCAGACGTTAACGCAAATTATGATTTCCAATCTTATTTTTCATGAATAAATGTGAAAATGTTATTAAATTGTTTATAGGATACCTTAAAGGGTTAGTTCACCCACAATTTTTTTTTTTTTTTAATTATTTTTTTTTTTTTTTTTGTTTTTTTTTTTTTTTTTTTTTTTTTTTTTTTTTCTACCCTCATTTTGTGCCAAACCCGTAAGACTTTTGTTCATCTTCGGCACACAAATGAAGATTTCTGATCAAATCTGAGAGCTCTCTGACCCTCCGTAGACAGCAATGTAATTACCAAGATCAAGGTTCAGAAATGTAGCAAGGACATCTGTAAAATAGTCTATGTGACATCAGTGGTTCAACCGTAATTTTACGAAGCTACGAGAACACTTTTTGTGCACAAAAAAAAAAATAAGAACATAATATATTCAACAATTCTTCTCCCTGAGTTACCGTCTTCCGCCATTTTGGAGAGTACCCCAGAACGTAATCAACATTATCAGGTGTTTAGCTTCAGCATGACTTGCCCGTCTACTGACGATAAACAATCTGTTTATCAAAAATATCTTATTTTGTGTTCCGAAGATGAACGAAGGTCTTACGGGTTTGGAACAACATGAGGGTGAGTAATTAATGACAGAATTTTCATTGTTGGGTGAACTAACCCTTTAAATGCTAGCTATAAATTAGTTTTAGCAAGGTAAACACATTAGGCTATTTTTTTTTCTTCCAAAAACATAAAAATGTAATTTCCATACCAGAATGCTATTAAAACAATACATGATTTAGGAAATTAAATGTCAGAAAAATAATAACAAAAATAACTGCTGGACATTTTGTTGACAAACAGATGAAAGTTGTAAAAGTTTTTTTTTTTTAAGTCCACAGCATAAAAAAACGGTGTGTGCAATGTATCAGAATAATCCAGAATACATGAGCCTTGCTGTCCGCTTTAGTGGTCATGCTTATAAGATGTTTTATGAGAGTTTATACAGCTCCTTTATCTCCTTTGAGCAAAGGGCCATAATAATCCAATTCTGTGTTAAACTCATAGTCAGAAAATAACTGTGTCCCCTTTCACTTGTTTTGATTCAAATAAGATAAAACAGTGGCACACAGTTTCCAGTGTTGCCTTGTGTGTAATTACATGGTAGATGGTACTAATTAAACAACAGCAAGACTGCTGAACACACTGCTTTATATAGTATGGCGCTCTGCTGGAAAGCTTAAAATAAAACAAGCCAAAAAGAATGCTGATGAAGTAATCCACGGCGAACAATAGCTCATTTATATTTCTTGGTGGTGGTATAAGAAGTTTCCTGAAAAATTGCAAAATTACCTTATTTAAGGCTGGAGATAAACATGCTTACATGCTTTTTCATTGTCTCTTTCTGCAGGTTACATTGAAATGCCAGTAGGTGGCAACAAGTTAATCACTGAATCATTGATTCCCAACTCTTTTCCAAACACTGATTTTTTTCAGGAGCAAAACAAGTTACCATCTTTATGAGTGACTCACTGAATCATTCACTCAACCATTTTATTGAAAAATACTATTTTGTTCAGGAACAAAACAAGTTAATGTCTTTATAAATGACTCACTGAATCATTCACTCAACTGATTTGTTCGAAAACACCATTTCATTTTGGGACAAAATGAGACCGTCCTTATGAGTGAGAGAACTTGATGGGAAATTATACAAAAGAAAATAAAATATGACTTTTTAAAATTCATTTAATGGCTAGATTTCATTTAATTTTGACAGCAAATAAATGTGAATGTTTTATTGCCCAGCCCTAGTTGCATTCTGTGTACAACTATGATATCAGTTCCAAGCAGATTGTAAAATGGTATGTGTGTGTCTCCATTTGCTTCCCCTTTGTAATCTTTAAAGCCACTTAGTGTCTTGTCATTTAATCTCCCCCGGCTGTTGGACTTTATCTGTCCATTATGTCTCCACTCAGACTCCAATTGTCCCTTGCGGGGTGGCTTCTAGTTGTGTCCATCTAACTATCGCAAAATCCAGTGTCAGGCAGTACAAGCTTCCCTGCCTCTAAATGCTAGAGGTAATTGTACAATAGATATATTGTACTACTGTATATGATCAGAGTCTCACACATAATCTATAAAATATGCTGTTTATTGCAATTTACTAAACTAAATCTGCCTGGAAAACAGATCTTTATTACATTTTTAACTGGTGGTACAGTAACAGCATTTGATGAGCAGGTGGTTTTCGTTCTGATAGCGCGAATCAGGGCTGGTGATTAGTGACCATTGGAGAGAGATCCTTATCCCCTACGACCACGGAAGGTCTCCGTTCATCTTTCATAGGGAGATGAGTGCTGCGGCAAATTCTCCACCGTTCGTTTTTTTTTTTTTTTTTCAACCCGCCCGTCCTTTCATATAACAGCCTCAAGTGGCCTAAAACGAGTTTAAAGCCAGAACTCTGGCTGGTCCTTGCGGAATAAAGTGTTTTTTAAAGGGATAATTCACCCAAAAAATGAAAGTTTGCCATCATTTATTTCACCCTAATGAAAACCTGTCCAAGATAGAACACAGATAATGGAAGTGAATGGTGAACATATCTCTCAAGCGATTTTTCTTTTCCTTACATAAAGCTAAAGAAAACTTGGATCCAAGTATATAAACGCATGAACTACTTATAAGCTGCTTTTATTGTAGTTTTTAGAGCATGAAGGCTGATGGTCACTACCAATTTCCTTTTAATGGAAAAGAGCAGCTCAGACGTTCTATTGTGAAAGTGTACTGTATTGTAATGAATATTGCAGAAGTCAAAAGTGGAAAGTGGAAATAGCAAAAGAAGAATATTCTAAGCAGTATTTACTCAGGGTTTACTTAAATTATCTTTTGCGAGTTTTCCAAAGCCGTCTTGTTGACATTACATAAAGTACCTTTGATCTTTTCATTTGATCTTTTCCTTTTGTGAGATCAGATTTGACAAGAGGCAAGTTTACCTTTTGATGTGCTATTTACAAAAAAAAAAAAATCTGTCAGTATAAGCAGGCATAGTCATAATTCATTGGCAAATATATTCACTTTTCAAGCATAAGTTGTTTATTTGGCTTTAAATGTTAAAAATTCCATTCCCTACTTGTGTGTGTATTCATCTGTTTCAGTCACATTACTTTTTCATTCATTCACCATATTTATGACCATCAGCGGGGCAGAGTAATGACGGTGAACACAAAATGAGATTCCAAGGAAAACTGTTGATTACGGGATTTGATCCATTCCGGGTACTAGATATCACTCTGCCCGACCCCCTCCCCTTTTCCTCAATTGTATATCTCTCCACAATCCATTCCCTTCCTGATTTTTATGCTAAATATTGCGGATCCTTTCTTATCAACCCTCCTAACTCTCTCTAACCATACCACACCCGACAAACTACGTGAGTTTTGTTTTAGTGACATCAACATGCGTTAGGAGTTATCTTTCTATGTCTCCCACTTGGAGTTTTCACCCCTTACAACCACTCAAAGCAGTCCCTTCATATATAGACACCCCCATTGATAGTTTCTGACATGATGTAAGTGCTTTGAACAAACGTTTACGTGAACAAATGATTCGTTTAGTCTGTCATGACAAACTCAGTCCACTTGTCTCCACCTATAACATCCGGTCAGAGTAGATTGCTGCAAATGCTCAAATTCTTCACAGTATCAGAGACACTCGAGAAGACATGCTGAGGTGTCCTAAGAACCGCAAACAGACGACCACCAGCATGCTAGTTCCTTCTTTTCACCTAGAAGCTTTAAATTCACCTTCCAGATACACAAGGTTGCACCCTGGCCTCTTTATCATCGTCTTTGAGTGGTTTCCCCCTCACAGATCGATGGAATGTCTCGCTCCACATGATTGGCATTTTCCTCGCAAGGGATCCTGCCCGTTTTTAACAGGGCCTCGGTGCGGGGACAGCTAGAGGAGAAACAACACTATCCAATAAGAGCAGCCATCCCACCCCTTACCACCCCCCATCAGGTCTCTGCTGTAACACGCCATCCCATTCAAAGCTGCCCGGCTCTCCGGCCCTCCCCTCCTTTCCCTTACCCTTATCCCTTTCCTTTTAGAGCCTGCCGTCAGTGGGGGTCTGTCAGGGGAGCCCCCCGGATGTGTCGGCCTTCTTTCCTAGCACTTTCGCCCTTTTTCTCCCTGGTTTCCCTCTTTCCCCCATCTTTGTAACAACCCTTTTTTTTTTTTTCTTCCCTTTTTTCTTGCTTTTTTGTTTCCTTTCTGTCGTGCCCCCTTTCTTCCCTCCTTCTTTCCTAGTCCTACTCAGAGTACCTGTGAGGAGACAGAAATGTGTGTTGTGGGTTTACGCCCCCACACTCCTGACAGCTTGCTTCCCCTTTTCCTTTCCTCCAGCCTTGAGACCTCCTCTTCTTTCTTTCTTCTCCCCCCGTGCTTCTTTCTTTTTACTTGGCCGGCCCCCCGCTTTTTCAGTCCTACCCCTTTGCGTCAGCCGATGAGCACCACTCCTGCCCCTGAGAGTCCTTCCTGATGTAGTGCGCCAACATGTGAGATCCCATGCCCGAGACCCCCTGGCATCGATACATGGGTTTCCCGCCACCCAGACTGGAGCTTGGCAAAATGGCTTGATAGCGCCACCTGTAAACATTCAACGTAGTGTGCCTCGAGCTACGTTTTACATAAATGTACGAAAATCGGTACATATGTGTAACACACCATTACCTACAAAAAAGTATCCTCGTACAAAATCCAAAACCCAACAGGAGGTCAAGTATTTTGAATTTCCTGTATGATTTTTGTGCAGTTTTTGCCATTTCCAGGCCTCGTACTTTGACAATCTCCTCCTACAGTTTTAATCGGATCATCTTCAAATTTGGTGAGGGACATCATAAGGCCTTTGTGACGTTAAATTGCGAAGAAGATTTGAGTTTTCATAAGGGGTGAGTGCTCGGGCGGCCTGACAACTTCATGTTTCGCAATGAAACAGGAAGTTGTTGTAACTCAAGCATACAATTTCCAATCTGCCCCAAACTTCACACGTTTGATAGGTGTTATGTCCTGAACAAATACCCATGCCCAAATTCAGTTATTCTCATAGCGCCACCTGCTGGCAACAGGAAGTGACATGTTTAACACTGTTATGGACTCCTAGCATTAAAAAGCATCGGCAAGTGTTAAATAGGCTGGCAACATGATAGAAACATACTGAAACATGCTAGCAACATTTAGCTAAGTGCTAAAGCATGCTATCAATGCAGTGAAAAAGGAAGTTACTGTAACTCAGGCATGCAGTGTCCAATCTGCCCCAAACATCACACATTTGATAGGTGTTTTGTCCTGAACAAATAACCATACACAAATTCAGTTATTCTCATAGCGCCACATGCTGGCAACAGGAAGTGACATGCTTAACACTGTTATGGACTCCTAGGAACATATTAAAAAGCGTCAGCAAGTGTAAAATAGGCTAGCAACACGCTAGAAACATACTAAAACATGCTAGCAACACTTAGCTAAGTGCTAAAGCATGCTATTAATGCAGTTAAACAAGAAGTTACTGTAACTCAGGCATGCAGTGTCCAATCTGCCCCAAACTTCACACGTTTGATATGTGTTATGTCCTGAACAAATTCCCAAACCCAAATTCAGTTATACTCATAGCGCCACCTGCTGGCAACAGGAAGTGACATGCTTAACACTGTTATGGACTCCTAGGAACATATTAAAAATCATCAGCAACTGTTTCATAGGCTGGCAATTTGCTAGAAACATACTAAAACATGCTAGCAACACTTAGCTAAGTGCTAAAGCATGCTATTAATGCAGTGAAACAAGAAATTACTGTAACTCAGGCATGCAGTGTCAAATCTGCCCCAAATTTAACAATTTTGATAAGAATCCTGTCCTGAACACATGTGCATTACCGTTTTCGGTTATAGTCATAGCGCCACCTGCTGGCAACAGGAAGTGACATGTTTAACACTGTTATGGACTCCTAGGAACATATTAAAAAGCATCAGCAACTGTTTCATAGGCTAGCAACTTGCTAGAAACATACTAAAACATGCTAGCAACACATAGCTAAGTGCTAAAGCATGATATTAATGCAGTGAAAGAGGAAGTTACTGTAACTCAGACATGCAGTGTCCAATCTGCCCCAAATTTAACAAGTTTGATAAGAGTCCTGTCCTGAACACATCTACATGCCCGTTTTCGGTTATAGTAATAGCGCCACCTGCTGGCAACAGGAAGTGACATGCTTAACACTGTAATGGACTCCTAGGAACATATTAAAAATCATCAGCAAGTGTTAAATAGGCTAGCAAAATGCTAGAAACATGCTAAAACATGCTAGCAACACCTAGCTAAAGTGTTTAAAGCCTGCTATTAATGCAGGTGAAAGAGGAAGTTTCTGTAACTCAGACATGCAGTGTCCAATGTGCCCCAAATTTAACAAGTTTGATAAGAGTCCTGTCCTGAACACATCTACATGCAAAGATTCAGTTTAGTGATAGCGCCACCTATTGGCAACAGGAAGTGACATGTTTAACACTGTGCTGCACTATTAGCAACACAGTAAAATATGCAATTGTGTGCTAAACATGCTAGAAATGTGCTCATACATGCTAGCAACACATAGCTACGTGCTAAAGTATGCTATTAACACCATCAAACAGGAAGTTTTTGTAACTCATGCATACAATGTCCAAATTGCCTCAAACTTCACATGTTTGATAAAAGTCCTGGCCTGAACACATCTACATGCTTAAATTGGATTAAGGTTTTAGCGCCAACTATTGGCAACAGGAAGTGACATGTTTAAGTCTGTGCTGCACTATTAGCAACACAGTGAAATATGCCATTGTGTGCTAAACATGCTCGAAACAACTCATAAAGGCTAGCACACTACTAAGTGTTAAGATGCTATTATTACCATGAAACAGGAAGTTGTTGTAACTCATGCATGCAATGCCCAATGAGCCACAAACTTCACATGTTTTATTAGAGCCCTGGTCTGAACAAATCTAAAAGCCAATATTCAGTTTTCTAATTATAGCGCCACCTGCTGGTAACAGAAAATGACTTGTTTCGCAGTACCTTTAACATGCAATGTCTGATCTGCCCCAAACTACTCACGTTTGATAGGTGTTCTGTCCTCAACACAATCTACGCACATATTCAGGTATAGTCATAGAGCCACCTGCTAACTCAGGCCCGCAGGGCCAATCTGCCCAAATGTAACAGTTTGATAAGACTCTTTCCTGAACACATTACAGGTCTGTCTTCGGTTATAGTCTGCGCCACATGTGCAAACAGGAGTGTCATGTTTAACACCTTATGGACTCCTAGAACAGATTAAAAAGTGTCAACAAAAGTATAATAGTCTGGAAAACATGCTAGAAAAATACTCAAACATGCTAGCAACACTTATTAAGTGTTAAAGCATGCTATTATTACTATGAAACAGGAAGTTGTTGTAACTCATGCATACAATTCCCAATCTGCCCCAAACTTCACACGTTTTATAAAAGTGCTGGTCTGAACACATCTAAAGGCCAATATCTCAATTATAATAATACCGCCACCTGCTGGCAACAAGAAATTTATTGTTTTACACTAACTTAAACATGCAATGTCCGATTTGCACCAAACATCACATGTTTAGTAAGAATACTGGCCTGAAGACATCTACATGCCAATATCCAGTTATAGTCATAGCGCCACCTGCTGGCAACAGGAAGTGTCATGTTTAACACTGTTATGGACGCTCCCACTCAATTCTAAAACGTGTAGCTCAGCAAGTGCTAAATAGGCTAGCAACATGCTAGAAACATAATAAAACATGCTAACAACACTTAGCTAAGTGCTTAAGCATGCTGTTAATGCAGCGAAACAGGAAGTTACTGTAACTCATGCGTACAATGTCCAATATGCCTCAAACTTCACGTGTTTGATTAGAATCCTGGCCTGAAGACATCTACATGCCAATATTCAGTTATAGTCATAGTGCCACCTACTGTTAATAGGAAGTGACATGTTTAACACTGTGATGCATTATTAGCAACACAGTAAAATATGCCATTTTGTGCTAAACATGCTAGAAATGTGCTCAAACATGCTAGCAACACTTACTAAGTGCTAAAGCATGCTATTAATACTATGAAACAGGAAGTTGTTGTAACTCATGCATACAATTCCCAATCTGCCCCAAACTTCACACGTTTTATAAAAGTGCTGGTCTGAACACATCTAAAGGCCAATATTCAGTTATAATTATAGCGCCACCTGTTGGCAACAGGAAATTACTTGTTTTACACTAACTTAAACATGCAATGTCCGATTTGCTCCAAACTTCACATGTTTCATAATTGACCTGGCTTGAAGATGTCATTTATAGTCATCACGCCGCCTGCTGGCAACATGAAATGTTATGTTTCTCTCAAAGAAGCAATGTCAAATCTGCTCCATATTTCACTCTTCAGTTACAGTTATTGTTTTTAGTTTTTGTTGTGCTTACTCATCTACATTTAATGTTTTACTTGCACTAACTCAAAGAAGCCATATCAAATCTTATTATATCAAATTTTTTTATGCATTTCTTTTTGTGCATGTTTACACATCTACATTTGAACTACTGTCACGTAAAAGTTACATTTAGCTTATATTAAAAAAAAAGTGAATATCTGGAGTGGAAAAGTAAAAAAGAATCACCAAAACAAAAAAATAATTGTCAAAACTTGCCTGCATTTTTTTGTGATATTGATTGTGGGGTCAGAGCAATGTCTATTCATAAGATAAACGAGATGTTTCAATGACATAAAATAAGGGTTATATAATACAATGTTTTTTTCTACTCAATTCAATTTGAACCCGGTATGACATGTATTCAGGGGTGATTTTTTTCTGAAAAATATGGGAGTAGGATTTTGACTAGTTGGTTACAAAATTTCCATTGAAATGTCAAAGACACTAGTCGTAGCACATCTGTGTAAATAATATAGTAAGATATTATATTAGAAAATTAAGTATTTTAAAGATTTTTCAAAAAATATGATGCACATACAAAATGTTTTTTTTTCATATGTGGAAAGTTAAATGAATTGACTCCACATACTACATTTACTATATTCCATGATTTATATTTTATTTGTTGGAAGACTTTTATACTATTTATAGATTTCATAAATCTAGTAAAAATATTAGATTGTATGTAGTTGCTACAAAAAGACAAGGGCACTGTAGGGAATTGAACCCCATCCCAGTAAACCAGGAGTACCATTACCAGTGGCTTTTGCTTTTTGTAACTACATGGATAGAAAAGCAAAACCTGCATTGGCAACATAACAGTGGCAGCACTGTGTGACTTAATTTGTTTATGAGTGAAATTATAGACCATAGTTAGAAAATGTAAGAGCACAATTCAGGAATAATAATAAAATGTGATTTTAATAGTTACATTTTAAACTGTATGTTTTCAATGTATGCATAAAGCATTATAAATTATTAAAGATAAACCGATTCAATTTTTATATTTTCTTATGATACATTAAATATAACAATGTTAATTTGAATTTTATTTGTATATTTTGTGACATGCCAAAGCATAAAAGTTATTATTTGTCAATATTTTAAAGTAATTTATTTGTTGTCTATCACTTTAACAGATATAACATGTAAGATCTAATGTGCTCATTTTGCCCCAAGGTGCACAAAATAGGATCAATATTAAACTTTAATTAATTAAAAAAAATTATAAACTGTACATTTACAAAGTATGCATAACATTTTTATAAACTATTAAATAATTCAAAATCACAAGATTAACTCAAATTTGTGGTTGAACCTAATATTTTCATCTCCTTATACACTTCATTCGAAATGACTTTATGTAGATGTTTTCTAATTTTTATATGTAAAACAGTAGTTGTTGGCCATCTTTGATCATCGTATTGTGTCATTTTTAGTATGTCATGGTTAAGCATAATTTTATAAGCCATCATCTGTCAGTTTTTTATAAATAATATTTTTTTTAATTAAATAAAAAAAAATTATAAGCTATGTCATTTTAAAATATACAACATGTAAGTTCCGATGCGCTCTTTTCCCCCAATTGCGTACAAAATGAATATTTAAATGTTTGTTAAATTTACAGAAAGAACAGTATTTCATATAGTAAAATTATATTTTGTTTAACTAATGTGTATAACTACAGTTAGTGCCCTTTTGAATGTGTTAGCGCAGACAAATATAAATAAATATTCAAAACATAGCTAAATGTTGTTGCAATGCAGGAAAAGAAACCATTATTGTGAAAGGTATAGTTGTAGTATAAGGATGTAGCCTATACTCTGAAACATATTAAATAGACTTGTTTGACAAAGGAAGCAGACACTTACATTTCTACCATGCAGTGAACACGCACTGCAATACAGCTATATTTGGCTCAGCAGAGATAAAGTATCCACAGGGATGTGAATGCTCTCTCCACCTCCTTTGCCAAACAAAGCTTTTTAAGAAGTAATAGTTGTATTTCTACCTTGCAGTGAACATGCACTGCAATACAGCTATATTTGGCTCAGCAGAGATAAAGTATCCACAGGGATGTGAATGCTCTCTCCACCTCCTTTGCCAAACAAAGCTTTTTAAGAAGTAATAGTTGTATTTCTACCTTGCAGTGAACACGCACTGCAATACAGCTATATTTAGCTCAGTAGAGATAAAGTATCCACAGGGATGTGAATGCTCTCTCCACCTCCTTTGCCAAACAAAGCTTTTTAAGAAGTAATAGTTGTATTTCTACCTTGCAGTGAACACGCACTGCAATACAGCTATATTTGGCTCAGCAGAGATAAAGTATCCACAGGGATGTGAATGCTCTCTCCACCTCCTTTGCCAAACAAAGCTTTTTAAGAAGTAATAGTTGTATTTCTACCTTGCAGTGAACACGCACTGCAATACAGCTATATTTGGCTCAGCAGAGATAAAGTATCCACAGGGATGTGAATGCTCTCTCCACCTCCTTTGCCAAACAAAGCTTTTTAAGAAGTAATAGTTGTATTTCTACCTTGCAGTGAACACGCACTGCAATACAGCTATATTTAGCTCAGTAGAGATAAAGTATCCACAGGGATGTGAATTCCCTTTCCACCTCCATCAAACAAAGCTGAACAAGAAAACCTACAAATGGTCAAATTCCCCCTCATCACTGTTAAAAGCATTACATGTAAAAGAACAAAATACCCTCATGGTCACTGAAATATGTCGGAAGCACTAATGTTTCTACATCATAATGTGTTGTTTTCACATAAACATGATCAATTAATGTACCTTTTTCTGTTGTAGCTTGTGTTACGTGTTGAATAAACCCCCTGTCTGTTATAAACTTGCAGATTGTTAAAGACTTTAAAATGTTATCATTGAAATCTCCCATGATAACAGTTGTATTACTTACACATTCTAGAAAATCAAGCAATTTGCCTAGGTTTTCTTTAAACAAACACATGGGATATGATGGTGGCCGATAAATAACTGCTATTAATATATTGTGTGTACTGTAGTTGCAAACTAAACATTCTAAATTGACATTTGGTACCTGGACAACATTATGTGCCAAATTGTCTGTGGTATACATACCAACACCACCATGTTGTTGACCTTTTCTTTCAATTAAAGTTGTGATACTGTTACTGTAAGATAAACTTCGTGGTTGATTATGAAAACTATAACCATCAATCTTTACGGTTTCAAATGAGATATTGTCAGGTAACCATGTTTCAGTTATAGCAATGCAGGTTGGCTTCAGATGCTGCATACACAAAATCAAATCAGCTAAATGTTGGCGTAAACTTTGCACATTCATCAAAAACACCCTGAATGCTTGTGCATTGACCTTGCACTTTAGTATATTTTTTACAAAAAATTTGGGCATGCTTTGAACTGCATCCTTAATGCTGTCTTTACAATATATAACCTTTTCTTCAAAATCTTGGATAATCAAACCTGACAAACTCCTAACACGACTTAATGCCACATATGCCTGTCCAGGTGCAAATATTTTTTTAAGGGACACGACAGCTTCATCAACACTAATTCCTTGTACTTTGTGTACTGTACAAGCCCAAGCAAGTATTAACGGAAATTGACGTCTCAGTCCACCTTTATTATTAACTTTTTCCTCTTCTGGTTTAATACCTGTAGAACCCATTGCAACATCTGAAGGAGATGTACAACATTTTCTCCTTTGAGCACCAACCTGATGGTCATCAAATTTGACATGCACTATTTGAGGGAACTTATTATCATTGTTAGAATAAACTATGTGTGTTATTGTGCCACATGCCCATTAACCAGACCATCCATGACATCTACATTTTTACACAACATTACACGAGCATCTTTCCCTAAAAGCAGCATTTCATCCAAACATGTATTATGCGTTTTTGAATGATGACCACTCTTCAATTCAAGTTTCCCTGTCTTGTTATTAATTATAAAATCCTGAGCATCAATCTCAAAATATTCAGGACAAGTTTTAATTAGCTGTTTAACATCATGCTCATGTACCTGTCTGTTTGTGGGAAATATGTGTAAAGCTGAGCTATTTTCACCGGTTTCACATTTTTTTAATATCTCAATGTCACTATTTAACATTGGGGTCACTTTTGTACGAATTCTTATTCGGTTTAATAACTCCGCAAAAGTATTATCTTTTTGTCTAACTATTGTTTTCAACTCAACAACTGAAAACAAAGTAGACCACAGGTTAATACCAATGTCGTCAACATACAGTGGTTTCCCTTTCACTGGAGGTAACTGAAAAAAATCTCCAACAACAATTACATTTACATTTCCAAAGGGAGAAAAGTCACCTGTCTGTTTTATCTGTCTCAGTCTACCGTGAATATATGCTAATAGATTGTGATCAACCATTGATATTTCATCAATTATCAAAATATGCAGATCACTATATTTAGCACGCAAACAATTAAGCTTATCTTCACCCAAAGGTATGTACGGTAAACGTACATCTTTCCCAATGCTAAATGTGTTATGAATTGTAGCTGCATGCAAATTATATGCAGCAATCCCTGTAGGAGCAGTTAACAAAACACAAATATTGTCAGGATTATGACACACTGTTGACAATAACCTCATTGATTCATACTGAATAGCTTTTATTAAATGGCTTTTCCCTGTCCCTGCACCACCAGTAATAAATACATGTAATGGATCTGGATTTCCCCCCATTATCTTATCTAAACACCATTGTCGAATCTGATAAAAAATACATAACTGTGTATCATTCAAAGATCTAATTAAGGCTAGACCATCACTTCTGCACATTATATTATTTTTCTTTTCCAAATGTGCAACTTTTTGATTACTTGATGCTAAATCTGGAATATTGTCCTCATATTCTTCCACTAGTTGTTTTTTGTCTTTCATTTCCTCCTCACACATTAAGCGTTCTATCTCTAGCTCTGGACATAGCTCACACCAGCCATCTTCTATTACACCATCACTACCAATTGTATTCTGGATATTATCCAGTTCATCTGCCTCCATTTCAAACTTCTTTCTATTTAAGTCAACAACTGACTTAACTGAATGTCTAGATCCATCACTAAATGTTACATAACCATTCTTGTAAAACTGTTCAAATGTTTCAAAATGCAGAGGTTTCAGCTCCATATCTGAACAGTATGGCAGAAACAACTGCATAATACTTTGATAAAATGGTTCTGGATTTGTTTCCTCAGAAAAGCGCGCATAACGAACAACTGCTGGCTGTGTTCGTGTTCTTTTGGTGATAAAACCACAACCATTTTTTAATTTAAGCGGAGTTTGGGATTTTTCATTCTTACTTAAAACACGATATTCTGATGCAAATGTTGCCATACATATATCATTCAACTCATTTGGTCTATTCTTATAACGATCTACAATACTAGTCATCCACATATCTTTTGTGGTAAGGTCATGTGTTGCAGCCTTTTTCCTCAACACATTTAAAGGAAGACTCATTTTAATTACATGGTCTCCTGTTGGCACAAACACAACTTTCCTTGAAAACTCCTTCAGATGCATATTTGTTAATCTATACACAGATTCTTGAGCACACACATCTCTGTTATGTAAATAAACACTGCCTAGGTTTTTCAGTGCATCTTTTGCACTAATATTGCCCTCTTTACGTGCTTCTCTTTGTGCATTACCTAACAGCAACCCCATCTCCCTTTCTGACTTTGATATATAAGAAATGATATAGACCACACAAGCATATGCATCAACAACATACTGGATATCTAAATTTGCATTCCAACATTTTAACAGTGGCCTGCTATATTGATTAACCCAAACCTCATTAACTTGTCTTTTCAACACAATTTGTGTATTTCGATTGAAGGATTTATATGCAGCCTCAAACGTTGCTTGATTTATACCTAAATGTTTAAACAAATGTTCAACATTATCATAGTTACTATTCTCATCTGAAAGGGCCTTCTTAATTGCTGACAAAATTTCACCTGCCTGCTCTTTTTTCATTTTAAAATCAGTTTGAGCTTGATCATCACACACACATTTTGTTAAATTATCAGTGTTATCTACCTGACAGTTACACTTTTTTTTTGCATCACTTTTACCACGACATATAAATGTTCGAGCAGATGGTGGCCTGGGAAAGTTAAAACGACAAAGAGTGTTTTTCTTTTTACAGGTTTTGGAATGTCGCTTTGAATGCTGCTGTACAGATGTCACTATTTCCAATAATGTACCATCCGATGATGGTAATTCACAAGTTCCAGATTATCAATAATGAATACCTATGCACCCCCCCCCCCCCCCTTTTCCCCCCCCCCCCCCCCCCCCCCCCCCTCCCCCCCCCCCCCCCCCCCCCCCCCCCCCCCCCTTCTGTGTTGTTATCAATCAATGGGGCAGTCAATCACAACAGGGCAAGTCATGAGTGTGAACCCGCTGCTGATAATTCCACACGGTAAAAGTAATCCTTAATTTTACCTATTGGATGAGCTGAAGACATAAGTACTTCCCTTAAAAAACAATGCCACCGAAAATCAAACATTCTTGCCGCAGTGACAGGATTGCGACGCAACAACTCACACCTTTCTGCCCAATGTAATTCCTCAACTGTTTGTGTTCTTCCTTCCTGTTTCAAGATACTAAAAAGAAGATTTTTCCATCGCATATCAGCGGAAGAAAATGAACAAAACCAAGTAGGGACACCAAGCTGACGAACACAAGCTAAGAGGTCACGTTGTGCTGCTTGCCAAAAAGCTGGAGTACCTCTAATAGGTTTAAGAAAACGATACCCATCATTAAATTCCAACAGTTTCTTTAAAGATTCCTCATTGTTCAATACATCATCATCAACTTTTTGAGACACACAACCTCCTTTTCCTTTACGTAATGCAATTGATACATTTGACACAACCTGTTCAATTTCAGACATGTACTGAGCAAAAAATATATACTCTACATTTTGTGCAAACCTTCCATCAGCATGTAAAATTCGATTGTTAAAATACCTTGACAAAGTCAAACGATTGTCTCGACTTACATGATAAGTATTACATCCCTGTGGAAATAACACTGGAAAGCATTTGGCTTCGTTTCCAAGATCAGAAAGCAATTTTACAGGATTATTCCCTTCTCCTGGTGCCACATTCAATATATTATCAAAATAATGATCAAGAGCTTCCTGACCAATGTCAACAGGCATGAGACATGTGTCCTGGAACATGCAATGTTGTTGTCTGTCATGTAAAAGCTCATCTTGACCAACATCTACAGATCTTTCACCATTTTCAGCATGTTCATCACTCTCCTTTACTAAAACCTCATTATCTTCCCTACAAAACCCATTTAGCCAAACTTCATTAAACTCTACATGTTTATAATGCACATTTATCCGTTTTAAACATTTTAATGCTTGTTTTACATGCAAAGTGTCAAACTGATATTTGTAATGACCTTTATAAGTTAACTTTCGTTTCAATTTTACAGGCAACAAAGACCCTTCCATACTAGAATGAGGCAACAAATTTGAAGTCTGCACAATATTTGCAGGAACACATGTTACAGGTCCATGTACTCCATTTTGCCCCCCTTTAGGTAATGCTAACATTTTCATAAAGGGTATATGTAAAGCAATCAAATGTTGTTCTAAGCTATTCAAACATGCCAATTCTGGTGGAATGGGTTCAACTCTCAAATTGTTTGCCGCACATTCAGGTGGCAATTCACCTTTATTTAGCTTACAATGGCATGTATAACAAATCCACAGCTTGCCTCTTGCTGTATCCCGCCACTGACATGGCATTATACAGTTTGTATTACATTTGTGGAACATATTCGTCAATGATACATTTATTAAAATCAAGCGTTACTTTTCGTTATAATAATCTCTATTACAAATTTAAACTGATGTGTAAAACAACAATTGTTGGTAAACACAACACACAAAATCTGGCCCATTTATAACTAAATCCAAAAACCGTTGCATTACAAAATCAAACTGTTCTGTTTTTACTTTAATAAGTTGCCTTTTAAATTTCATACCTGCTTTAACACTGTTTTTATGTTCAGGGTTTCCATGATATTTTCTCATACTAATAGCCTTTACATTCTTCCTGTGCAACTGGTTTAACCTATATTTTCTTGTACTCCATTCCTTCACCCTTTTTTTGTGCAACATATCTTCCTCATACTTCCTTTTACTGACATTCTCTTTCATTTCCTTATACAACACATCTTCCTCATACTTCCTTTTACTGACATTTTTCATTTCCTTATACAACACATCTTCCCGATACTTCCTTTTACTGACATTCTTTTTCTTTTCCTTATACAACACATCTTCCCGATACTTCCTTTTACTGACATTCTTTTTCATTTCCTTATACAACACATCTTCCTCATACTTCCTTTTACTGACATTCTTTTTCATTTCCTTATACAACACATCTTCCTGATACTTCCTTTTACTGACATTCTTTTTCATTTCCTTATACAACACATCTTCCCGATACTTCCTTTTACTGACATTCTTTTTCATTTCCTTATGCAACACATTATTCTGATATTTAATGTTTTTTTGGAAGGTCAATTTTCTTTTATAATACTTAGAAAAACAATAATTGCTATTTGAAATACAAATATTTGCAGTCATGTCTGCCTGCCTTTTTGAATCCTTTCTACACAAGTACTTTGTCTCTGGCAAATTACCCACTTTACACAAATCAAAGCAAACCTTATTATCGGCATGTTGGACACATATTACAGCCTCAAAATAATTGTCACATTGTTTTATGTAAATTCCTTCATTTCTCAGCACTGTACCCATGCAAATGTATTTGATCCATTTTTCCCCATTGCATATAAATAGATCCACACCTAAAGCATTTGCTGTACCTTGATATTCTATGTCTGAAGCACAATATCCTACATATATCATTTGTGACTTGGTTATATATTCTGACATTGAAGCATATTCTTTTCCAATTAACGTCATGTGTTCTTCACTGTGATTTTCCATATACTTGACAACAGCAAGTCTTATTTTCCGATGACTCTTTTCAGAACCACTAATCACTTGAGCTACTGCTCTAAAAAACTATTACCATCCTTAACAACTTTATGTGTCTTACAAACACTGCCTAAAGTCCCATAAACAAGGGATACTTGTATATATTCTCTTTCAAAATTCAAATTTTATTCATTGCATATTGTTTGTGCAACTTCAGTAGATACAGGACTATATTTGAATGTCATATGACCTGCATTTTCCACAATTTCAACATCAGAATCACCCACAACTTCAACATCACAATCTACTATCATTCCTGCTGCACCGGTCTCATTTTGCACTGTTTTTAATATGTTGTGTTGTTGTTCAGTCCTAGACTGCATTTGCACTTCAAAATGCAGTTTCTGGTTTTCCAAAGCTAAAACATTATTGTCATTCTTAATATGTGATCTAATATTGTACCCTGTAATATAAGATTCACTGGTTTTGCAATAGCCATAACAACTCTGTAATTCAGGCTCATAAACACAAACTAACAGTTCCATAATGGTTGCCATGTTTTGTATTTCCTTCGTCGCGTGTTTTCCAATTTTCTAAGTAGATACTCTGATTTGACAAAAGCTTACTGTTGCAAGTGTATTTTAACCAACGGCCGTCAAAAAATGTAAATACATTGACTCCTAAATAATCCGCTGTTGCTTGTATTTCAACTTCCGTAGCCCAAATGTTAACATATCGCATTTTGGACTTATTGATGTACTCTGACATTGACGAATACTCTGTTCTCAAAATGTTTTGGTATTTTACACTATTTTTTTCCAACTGTTGCACTACAGCAACTCGTATTTTTCTGTGATACTTTTGTGTGCCAGTCACAGCTTGAGAGATGGCTCGGAAAAAACAGTTGCCATCAGCCACTATACTGTCATTTTTACATGGAGCTCCTAATAAGCCAACACGTGTAAACAGTGGTACATTTGTCTTTTCAAACTCCACATTTAAAAGTGTGCACAAACTTTGACAGACATTTTTACAAATAGGACTAAACATCATATTTTTATTTACTTCATCACTAACAAATTCTACATCTGAATTATCTTCAACAACATCATATCTTTTTAATTTTTTCGAAGTACAATTCCTTACTGAAATCTTACGCTTGTTTCTTACATTACTATTTACTGGCAGATCTTTTGCAAAAGCCAAATCAAGCCCAATTTCAAAAGTCTTGTCAGAGTCTTTACCACCCTCTGTAAGAGTTATACACTTTGTATGTTCGTCTTTTTTACATTTTGATACATCTGGCTGTGAAAAAGAACCGTTCTCCAAAGCCAAGTCATTGGTGGCAAAAGGCATGTTAGGGCTTTTACAACTCACAGTTGCTCTTTCACAAAACCTACTTACATGCTGAATTTGTAAAAGCCTTTGTGAATGGCCCAAACAAACTTCATCACTTGGTTTATATGTCATTGCTGAAATGATTAGCAATTGACTGGATTTCACAGTGACACAGATACCAGCTATTTCAAAAGGTTGCTCACTGAGCCCTGTAGATAAAAGGCAAATGTGATTGTACAAATCTTTAAGAGAAGAAAAATATACAACAACACTGCTTCCACTTTCATCAATCATGCCAAGAGCACTTCGTGCATGAGAGTCAACCAATGCATACTGTCCGTTTTGAGAGATGATTGCACACGTATTGCTACACACTGTCAAAAGACATGTGTCATACTGTGCAAAAACCTTTTCCAGTCCAACTGATAGACTGCTGCAGGCACCACTCTCAATAAATTCACCTTCAACAACATTTACATCACCACTGACAAAGTCACTATATTGAAACAAAAAATTCTCTCCATCAATAACAGTCTCTTTTGGTAAATCATGAACACACAACATATCGGACCGCTGGCTAATCCTATTGGTGTCTCGCAAAGCTGTGTACAACTCATCACCTAAAACTACAACTCTGTCAACATCTTTCGTCTGCCATGAAAAGACACTATGAACTTTATGTTTTGCTAGACTTACCAAAGCTATTGCCATACACTGAAGTCCTCCATATTGAAACTGCTCATTCCCCTGATGAAATGATCCTCTTATACTGTTTTTAAGTCTGACAGAAGTGCTTTTCGCAATGTTAGCTGAAACTTCTGTGCCACTTCTGCTACTTTCAAACCTGACAGAACTTTCCTCAACCTCAGCAGCAACATTGTTACTTTTAAGCCTGAAAAAACTGCTATCAAACTCAGCAGCACCTTCGATGTCAACATAATTCTCTGTAAACACTTTACCACTCTGCAGCTCAGAATCTTCTTGACCCATCTTCACAGAAATGCTACTAACGGCATACCACTGTGCATCTAAAGAGTTCTTTAGATTCCTGATATGAACCATCAGATCATTTAAGCACGTGTTAAAAACAGCCACAGATGTGCCAATAGCAGATGCCATCCCAAACACATCACGAGTGGCACAATCAACCACCACAAAATAATCTTTGTGATGAATGACGGCACTAACTGCGCTGTGAAGGTTTAGCAGACACATTCCATCTCTCAACAAATATTCTTGCAGCTTTTCATACATTACACTCTCCTCTTCTAAAGATCCAAAATCTCTGTACACTGGCAGACCTATTTCTACATTACATTTCTTTCCAAACACATTGTGCTCTTCAATCAACTTACACAACTCCTTTTTGCGGTCTCTTTTCTGGCTTGCCTCACCTACATATGTGGCTAGCTTACTCCCTTCCACATATATGTCATCAACATCGGTGTGTACCCATGTACATACAGGAGCAATGACATGTTTGATTGCTGCAACAACACTACATGCAATCAATGCATTCACATCACAGTTCAGTGGTGCAGCTCGAACATCAGTCCCAGCAACAACAGACGGCTGCAATTTTTCTGAACATATGCATGCATTATCATCACTCTTACTCTTGATGGATCTTGGAGCGCGTCGCAAACGAAAGCCCTTCTTCTTCGGCATCTACAAAAAACAGAAAAAAAAAAACAATATGACTCAAGTAAAAATGTTTTTATAACATTGTAATGGAAAAAAAAAACCTTTTTTAAAAAGGTTAATTATTTAAAAAAAAAAAAAGAATAGAAACTTTAAGATTTCCTGAAATATACTCTCAAATGAAACTTTGAGTGAAAATTCCCTTCAAATTCTTTAAGCATTTCTAACAATTAAAGTTAGTAAAACCAAATAATTCAATAGTATCTCATTGTTCCAACTTATTTCTCAGGAGCATTATTTAACAAAAGATTGAATACAATTTTGCATAAAGCCTCTGGAACTTTGCTTTTTCAATAAATGTTATAAAAACTTTCCATTTTCCTGTCAAACACGTGAAAATGATACAGTTAAGATACGTGCTTGTTATCTCTTACTAGGCAATCACCTTTTATTTATATATGAATGTTTATACAATTACACATCAGGTTTCCCATACAATTGATTTATTGTGGCAGGCCACCACAAATATCAAAACTGACTGCCCAAAAGATTTTCCAAAAGGCTTGGACTCGTGGCATAAACATGCACTGACGTGTACAAACTAAAAAAAACTGGTGCAGGGTTTTTATATCACTGTATTTCTGAAGGAAACCAACTGTATTCAGAAAATGTTCAATGTCATTTTCATTTCATCTTGCAGTGTAATGCCTGATAAATCAGCGTTTGTGAGCAGAACGCCGTTACTAGGGAATCCTCGATCTTTACCACTCCAACAGGCTGTAGTCTTATATGCGTTACATCACAACTGTTGCAAATTTTATGACAGCACTAGAAATCTCAAATTCTCACCGCCATTCATAAAAAGTCACCGGGTTGAGTAACAGCGCTGATTCTGTTCGCGTTTGGCATTTTGAATCGCTTGAACACTTTTAACGGTCCAGCAGATGGCGCCGCGAGCTCGTGCAGCGCCCTCAGGACAATTCCGGCCATTATGTTTTAGAAAACAATCTTTTCGCAGTTTATTTAGGTAATAGCTTAAGGCCAGTTACACGATTTCAGTTATCATGCAGTAACTAACCGGGCCATTGTAATATATTTTGCTGTCAAGCAAAAAATAAACTCATGTTTATTTTTATTAACAGGGAAACCGCGTAGCACATACTCATCACCTCAGTCACAAAAAACCCTCATAACTTATGCACGCCACACATATAAACGCCAGAATCCTTAAAACAAAAACAAAAAACTATCAAAAACAGATCGTGAAGAAATTCAATCACATACTATAACGTTAATCACAGCCTTAGCAGTTATTTTATCTCCTAATAACACTTCAATTAATACTCAATATTACAAACTCGTTAGAACTTAGCAAGAGAAAACCACATGAAGCTCTACCTCAACAACCTACGAAGCATCAATAAAAATAATCTATTTAATCATCAAAACTCACCGTGTCCTTTGTCGTTGTTCTTCTTCTTGATCTCCTCTTTAACGTTAAATACTTGGAAATGAGCCGTGAAATATCAAAAGTATCACCAGTTGTGTCTCTCTGAATTTGCTGGAAGCAAAAGGGAACATACAGATAACAGCAATTGGTTTTTACCTCATAGTAAGGAGCGTCTTTTAAAAATTTAAATTAAGCCAATTAGACACGCCATAAAGAAAGGGGGGCGGGGCATGATGGGAATCCCGGCTCTTTTTAGGGAACCGGATCATTTGGCTCTGCTCAGTAATAAGATCCGACTCTTTCATCTCCCAAACGGCCTTCATTAGTACCTCTTCTAGCTTTTTTAATTCAGTTTAATTTAGTCATGTTTGGCCTGTGATCACTTAAATTATTAAATGTAATTAGGCTATAAACCTTAATTTTTTTTACATGTTAATTAAAAAACAGCTAATGTAAAACCAAACACTATTACACATATTTTGAACATTATATTTACGGTAAATTGAACTATCCACAATAAACCATTCTAAGAAAATAGACACTTAAAACAGAATAGGCTACATAAGGTTGAAGGTTGCTCCCTGCTGATACAAGAAGGTCTGGGTTTGTTATTGTATTGCGACCATAGCATTGCGTCAAATCGAGAGCAGCGGCGTAATGTCTTCACATGATCACAAGCATATACACATCAGATGATAATCATATTATTCTATCTTATATCAATATACAAAGAGTGAAAAGTGCTCTCAAACGGCAACAAGACTCTCACCGCTCACTGAAGCAGCCGGCTCGTATCCGACTCGCGAACGACACATCACCTGGCTGGGCAGGACATAAAGCATGAGAACCGCAATTGAGTGACTATGTAAAGAATTAACTACGTTTCAAAAGTGTACTGTTTTAATATAATCGCCTAAATAGAAGACTGTTTTCATCAACTTACAGCATGCCCTTTATCTAGGCTATAGGCCTACTTATTATGGTATTCCAATTATTTACCACAAACTGGCTCGATAATAAATCGCTTCAACGATTCACTAGATTGTTTATCCAATCACACAATTAGCGTACTTCATGTATAGACAATTGTATTATTAAAACAACCATTAATGATGTTTTGTCTAAAGCAAAGTGACTAGTCAACTGACCTTTTTACATAAACCCTGAGAAACCATAAAGAAACATTTAGCCCCTATTTCAAGTGAACTGCTTGATATGATCAGCTCATCAATTCTCTACAGAGCTGAACTGTTTCTTCAGTTCTTATTTTAACTAAATATTTGGCCACTCTTTATTATAAAAGTTGTGGCAATTACAGTAATTTCTTAATTTCTGGCAAGAGTGCAAAATCAGTAATTAATAATCATAAAAAATAATTTGTCTGTTACCTTTGGAAAGAAATCCATCTCTTATTTACAAAAGGCTACATGTTGGGTAAAAACTTACCAAAAACGAAATAACCAATAACCACAAGAAACATACCAATTAAAATGATTTTTATTTTCTAACTAAATCACATTTATTTTATATGTTCATTAATTAATCCCCATTACCCTCATCCCCATTAATTATTCAGTTTCAAGGCTTCTTCACTGATCTTTACAGGGTCAGTCTGAGTTCCAGCTTCAGTCACATCTGCACACATATAGAAATACAAATTAATTATTAATTAAAACCTTTTGTTTCATACTAGTTGTTTGATCATGCAATCAACATCAACTCATATATAACACCATATCTACAATATATACACCGAATGCCCAAATTTTTAATAGTCAGTTGTCTGAATTCCTACATATTAAATGTTCACTTGCAATTTTCTATACTATACAAAGTAATATTATTCTTCTTAAACTGTGATGAAATAACATAACACATGATTAACATTTAAGTTAATATCTTACTTTGAAAACTAATAGTGTAACCTCAAAACTCACTGTTACTGTAGTATTTATACTGAGTCTGACCCACTGATCTATATAAATAACTGGATTGCTCATAATTTTCTTAACTGCAATCAGGCTGTAAAATCAACAGAAGTGACTGACAAGCCATATTACTATTCCTCACTGATAGAGGGCATCACTAACTGACAGCCAAAACCTTAACCCCAAAGGAACCAGTTTACAGCATTATACAGCATGTATGTATATATATATATATATATCACATTGTCTCAATAGAATGAGTGTAAATACTTCAAAATTCCAATATGACAGTATGGTTGCTTCACTTTTCATGACATAATCAATCCAGTTCTCTATTATAGATCAGTGGTTTGAGCACTTAACTGTATTTCAGCCAACAAAAAACACAAAATACATTTACATAGTACAAAAATATTACACAATTACAACATGACAATCATATATTTGGCAACATACAAAACAAAACTAAATGCTTACCATCACATGCACAGCTCAATGATGCCTGGGCAACCTCCAGCTGCTGTAGAGCATTTTCTAATTTCATCGTTGTACTCTGCAGCTCTTTTTTTAAAAGAGCAACTTTTTGCTCTGTACAACGCCGTAGGCGCACCTGACGGACCAGTAGCTCCATGGCCCTTTTATTCACTCGCAAGCTCTGCGAGTAAACCTCCTGGCGAGGCATTGCAGTATCCAGGCATGCATACTGCAAATACAAACAAATATCAAAATATGAACAATACATGAATAGACACCTTAGAAACATAACTATTTAAAGGGATAGTTCACCCAAAAGTTCATGACAGTACCATGACACAAGCATGTGGCACCACCAGTGCTGACCCAGATCCGGCGTGATGACGTTGAACACATGCTCCATGCATTGTGCCTTGTGTTCAACGTCATCATGCCGGATCTGGATCAGATGGTGCTGCCCCAAATGCTTGTGTCCTGGTTACGTCTGAACTTTGGGAGTGACTATCTTTAATAGTTATGTTTATAAGGTGTCTATTATGTATTGTTCATCTTTTGATATTGTTGTATTTGCAGAGCATGCCTGGATATGCAAATCCTCGCCAGGAGTTTACTCGCAGAGCTTGCGACGTGAATATAAAAGCCGGGCCTGGAGCTACTGGTCGTCAGGTGAGCCTACGGCGTTGTACAGAGCAAACAGTTGCTCTTGTAAAAAAAGAGCTCAGAGTACAACGATGAAAAGGAAAATGCTCTACAGCAGCTGGGAGGTTGCCCAGGCATCATGAGCGGTGCATGTGATGGTACGCATTTAGTTGTTTTGTATGTGTTGCAAATATATGATTTCATGTTGTATGTGTAATATTTTTGTAATATGTAAAGGTATTTGGTGTTTTTGTTGGCTGAAACAGTAAGTGCTCAACCACTATCTTAATAGGAATGGATTGAATTTATGTCAGAAAAGTGAAGCAACCATAATGTCATATGGAATTTGAAGTACGTATTACACTCAATTTATTGAGCAATGTGAGACTATATATATATATATACATACATGCTGTATAATGCTGTAAACTGGTTCCTTTGGGGTTAAGGTTTTGGCTGTCAGTTAGTGATGCCCTCTATCAGTGAGGAATAGTAATATGGCTTGTCAGTCACTTCTGTTGATTTTACAGCCTGATTGCAGTTAAGAAAATTATGAGCAATCCAGTTATTTATATAGATCAGTGGGTCAGACTCAGTATAAATACTACAGTAACAGTGAGTTTTGAGGTTACACTATTAGTTTTCAAAGTAAGATATTAACTTAAATGTTAATCATGTGTTATGTTATTTCATCACAGTTTAAGAAGAATAATATTACTTTGTATAGTATAGAAAATTGCAAGTGAACATTTAATATGTAGGAATTCAGACAACTGACTATTAAAAATTTGGGCATTCGGTGTATATATTGTAGATATGGTGTTATATATGAGTTGATGTTGATTGCATGATCAAACAACTAGTATGAAACAAAAGGTTTTAATTAATAATTAATTTGTATTTCTATATGTGTGCAGATGTGACTGAAGCTGGAACTCAGACTGACCCTGTAAAGATCAGTGAAGAAGCCTTGAAACTGAATAATTAATGGGGATGAGGGTAATGGGGATTAATTAATGAACATATAAAATAAATGTGATTTAGTTAGAAAATAAAAATAATTTTAATTGGTATGTTTCTTGTGGTTATTGGTTATTTCGTTTTTGGTAAGTTTTTACCCAACATGTAGCCTTTTGTAAATAAGAGATGGATTTCTTTCCAAAGGTAACAGACAAATAATTTTTTATGATTATTAATTACTGATTTTGCACTCTTGCCAGAAATTAAGAAATTACTGTAATTGCCACAACTTTTATAATAAAGAGTGGCCAAATATTTAGTTAAAATAAGAACTGAAGAAACAGTTCAGCTCTGTAGAGAATTGATGAGCTGATCATATCAAGCAGTTCACTTGAAATAGGGGCTAAATGTTTCTTTATGGTTTCTCAGGGTTTATGTAAAAAGGTCAGTTGACTAGTCACTTTGCTTTAGACAAAACATCATTAATGGTTGTTTTAATAATACAATTGTCTATACATGAAGTACGCTAATTGTGTGATTACGTAAATTAACTAGTGAATCGTTGAAGCAATTTATTATCGAGCCAGTTTGTGGTAAATAATTGGAATACCATAATAAGTAGGCCTATAGCCTAGATAAAGGGCATGCTGTAAGTTGATGAAAACAGTCTTCTATTTAGGCGATTATATTAAAACAGTACACTTTTGAAACGTAGTTAATTCTTTACATAGTCACTCAATTGCGGTTCTCATGCTTTATGTCCTGCCCAGCCAGGTGATGTGTCGTTCGCGAGTCGGATACGAGCCGGCTGCTTCAGTGAGCGGTGAGAGTCTTGTTGCCGTTTGAGAGCACTTTTCACTCTTTGTATATTGATATAAGATAGAATAATATGATTATCATCTGATGTGTATATGCTTGTGATCATGTGAAGACATTACGCCGCTGCTCTCGATTTGACGCAATGCTATGGTCGCAATACAATAACAAACCCAGACCTTCTTGTATCAGCAGGGAGCAACCTTCAACCTTATGTAGCCTATTCTGTTTTAAGTGTCTATTTTCTTAGAATGGTTTATTGTGGATAGTTCAATATACCGTAAATATAATGTTCAAAATATGTGTAATAGTGTTTGGTTTTACATTAGCTGTTTTTTAATTAACATGTAAAAAAAATTAAGGTTTATAGCCTAATTACATTTAATAATTTAAGTGATCACAGGCCAAACATGACTAAATTAAACTGAATTAAAAAAGCTAGAAGAGGTACTAATGAAGGCCGTTTGGGAGATGAAAGAGTCGGATCTTATTACTGAGCAGAGCCAAATGATCCGGTTCCCTAAAAAGAGCCGGGATTCCCATCATGCCCCGCCCCCCTTTCTTTATGGCGTGTCTAATTGGCTTAATTTAAATTTTTAAAAGACGCTCCTTACTATGAGGTAAAAACCAATTGCTGTTATCTGTATGTTCCCTTTTGCTTCCAGCAAATTCAGAGAGACACAACTGGTGATACTTTTGATATTTCACGGCTCATTTCCAAGTATTTAACGTTAAAGAGGAGATCAAGAAGAAGAACAACGACAAAGGACACGGTGAGTTTTGATGATTAAATAGATTATTTTTATTGATGCTTCGTAGGTTGTTGAGGTAGAGCTTCATGTGGTTTTCTCTTGCTAAGTTCTAACGAGTTTGTAATATTGAGTATTAATTGAAGTGTTATTAGGAGATAAAATAACTGCTAAGGCTGTGATTAACGTTATAGTATGTGATTGAATTTCTTCACGATCTGTTTTTGATAGTTTTTTGTTTTTGTTTTAAGGATTCTGGCGTTTATATGTGTGGCGTGCATAAGTTATGAGGGTTTTTTGTGACTGAGGTGATGAGTATGTGCTAAGCGTGAAATAACCCTGTTAATAAAAATAAACATGAGTTCAAAAAAAACATGAGTTTATTTTTTGCTTGACAGCAAAATATATTACAATGGCCCGGTTAGTTACTGCATGATAACTGAAATCGTGTAACTGGCCTTAAGCTATTACCTAAATAAACTGCGAAAAGATTGTTTTCTAAAACATAATGGCCGGAATTGTCCTGAGGGCGCTGCACGAGCTCGCGGCGCCATCTGCAGGACAGTTAAAAGTGTTCAAGCGATTCAAAATGCCAAACGCGAACAGAATCAGCGCTGTTACTCAACCCGGTGACTTTTTATGAATGGCGGTGAGAATTTGAGATTTCTAGTGCTGTCATAAAATTTGCAACAGTTGTGATGTAACGCATATAAGACTACAGCCTGTTGGAGTGGTAAAGATCGAGGATTCCCTAAGGACGGCGTTTGCTCACAACGCTGCTGATAAGGCATACATGCAAGAAGAGAAATGAAAAATGACATTGAACATCTGAATACAGGTGGTTCCTTCAGAATACAGTGAGATTTATAAAAACACCCGTGCCGCATTTTGATTTTGAAACGGGCAGTGCTCATGTTTATTCAACGAAGTCAACGCCTTTTGGAAAATCTATTTGTGGCATCAGTTTGATATTGTGGCACAAATAAATCAATGTATGGGAAACCCTGATGTGTATTGTATAAACATTTTCACATATAAATAAAAGTGATTGCATAGTAAGAGATAAACATCACGTATCTTAAATTTATACAATTTTCACGTGTTTTGACAGGATAATAGGAAAGTTTGTATAACATTTATTGAAAAAGTCAAAGTTCCAGAGGCTTTATGCAAAAATTGTATTCAATATTTTGTTAAATAATGCTCCCTGAAAATAAGTGGGAAACAATGAAGATACATATTGAATTATTTGTTTACTAACTTTTAATTGTTAGTAAGAATGCTTAAAGAATTTGAGGGAAGTTTTCACTCAAAGTTTCAATTTGAGAGTAATATTTCAGGGAAATATAAAAGTTTATATCTTTTTTTTTTTTTAAATAATGAAACCTTTTTAAAAAATGTTTTTTTTTCCCATTACAATGTTATAAAAACATTTTTACTTGAGTCATATTGTTTTTTTTTCTGTTTATTGTAGATGCCGAAGAAGAAGGGCTTTCGTATGCGACGCGCTCCAAGATCCATCAAGAGTAAGAGTGATGATAATGCATGCATATGTTCAGAAAAATTGCAGCCGTCTGTTGTTGCTGGGACTGATGTTCGAGCTGCACCACTGAACTGTGATGTGAATGCATTGATTGCATGTAGTGTTGTTGCAGCAATCAAACATGTCATTGCTCCTGTATGTACATGGGTACACACCGATGTTGATGACATATGTGTGGAAGGGAGTAAGCTAGCCACATATGTAGGTGAGGCAAGCCAGAAAAGAGACCGCAAAAAGGAGTTGTGTAAGTTGATTGAAGAGCACAATGTGTTTGGAAAGAAATGGAATGTAGAAATAGGTCTGCCAGTGTACAGAGATTTTGGATCCTTAGAAGAGGAGAGTGTAATGTATGAAAAGCTGCAAGAATATTTGTTGAGAGATGGAATGTGTCTGATAAACCTTCACAGTGCAGTTAGTGCCATCATTCATCACAAAGATTATTTTGTGGTGGTTGATTGTGCCACTCGTGATGTGTTTGGGATGGCATCTGCTATTGGCACATCTGTGGCTGTTTTTAACACGTGCTTAAATGATCTGATGGTTCATATCAGGAATCTAAAGAACTCTTTAGATGCACAGTGGTATGCCGTTAGTAGCATTTCTGTGAAGATGGGTCAAGAAGATTCTGAGCTGCAGAGTGGTAAAGTGTTTACAGAGAATTATGTTGACATCGAAGGTGCTGCTGAGTTTGATAGCAGTTTTTTCAGGCTTAAAAGTAACAATGTTGCTGCTGAGGTTGAGGAAAGTTCTGTCAGGTTTGAAAGTAGCAGAAGTGGCACAGAAGTTTCAGCTAACATTGCGAAAAGCACTTCTGTCAGACTTAAAAACAGTATAAGAGGATCATTTCATCAGGGGAATGAGCAGTTTCAATATGGAGGACTTCAGTGTATGGCAATAGCTTTGGTAAGTCTAGCAAAACATAAAGTTCATAGTGTCTTTTCATGGCAGACGAAAGATGTTGACAAAGTTGTAGTTTTAGGTGATGAGTTGTACACAGCTTTGCGAGACACCAATAGGATTAGCCAGCGGTCCGATATGTTGTGTGTTCATGATTTACCAAAAGAGACTGTTATTGATGGAGAGAATTTTTTGTTTCAATATAGTGACTTTGTCAGTGGTGATGTAAATGTTGTTGAAGGTGAATTTATTGAGAGTGGTGCCTGCAGCAGTCTATCACTTGGACTGGAAAAGGTTTTTGCACAGTATGACACATGTCTTTTGACAGTGTGTAGCAATACGTGTGCAATCATCTCTCAAAACGGACAGTATGCATTGGTTGACTCTCATGCACGAAGTGCTCTTGGCATGATTGATGAAAGTGGAAGCAGTGTTGTTGTATATTTTTCTTCTCTTAAAGATTTGTACAATCACATTTGCCTTTTATCTACAGGGCTCAGTGAGCAACCTTTTGAAATAGCTGGTATCTGTGTCACTGTGAAATCCAGTCAATTGCGAATCATTTCAGCAATGACATATAAACCAAGTGATGAAGTTTGTTTGGGCCATTCACAAAGGCTTTTACAAATTCAGCATGTAAGTAGGTCTTGTGAAAGAGCAACTGTGAGTTGTAAAAGCCCTAACATGCCTTTTGCCACCAATGACTTGGCTTTGGAGAACGGTTCTTTTTCACAGCCAGATGTATCAAAATGTAAAAAAGACGAACATACAAAGTGTATAACTCTTACAGAGGGTGGTAAAGACTCTGACAAGACTTTTGAAATTGGGCTTGATTTGGCTTCTGCAAAAGATCTGCCAGTAAATAGTAATGTAAGAAACAAGCGTAAGATTTCAGTAAGGAATTGTACTTCGAAAAAATTAAAAAGATATGATGTTGTTGAAGATAATTCAGATGTAGAATTTGTTAGTGATAAAGTAAATAAAAATATGATGTTTAGTCCTATTTGTAAAAATGTCTGTCAAAGTTTGTGCACACTTTTAAATGTGGAGTTTGAAAAGACAAATGTACCACTGTTTACACGTGTTGGCTTATTAGGAGCTCCATGTAAAAATGACAGTATAGTGGCTGATGGCAACTTTTTTCCGAGCCATCTCTCAAGCTGTGACTGGCACACAAAAGTATCACAGAAAAATACGAGTTGCTGTAGTGCAACAGTTGGAAAAAAATAGTGTAAAATACCAAAACATTTTGAGAACAGAGTATTCGTCAATGTCAGAGTACATCAATAAGTCCAAAATGCGATATGTTAACATTTGGGCTACGGAAGTTGAAATACAAGCAACAGCGGATTATTTAGGAGTCAATGTATTTACATTTTTTGACGGCCGTTGGTTAAAATACACTTGCAACAGTAAGCTTTTGTCAAATCAGAGTATCTACTTAGAAAATTGCAATGGAAACCATTATGAAACTGTAGTTCGTGTTTAAGAGCCTGAATTACAGAGTTGTTATGGCTATTGCAAAACCAGTGAATCTTATATTACAGGGTACAATATTAGATCACATATTAAGAATGACAATAATGTTTTAGCTTTGGAAAACCAGAAACTGCATTTTGAAGTGCAAATGAAGTCTAGGACTGAACAACAACACAACATATTAAAAACAGTGCAAAATGAGACCGGTGCAGCAGGAATGATAGTAGATTGTGATGTTGAAGTTGTGGGTGATTCTTTGAAATTGTGGAAAATGCAGGTCATATGACATTCAAATATAGTCCTGTATCTACTGAAGTTGCACAAACAATATGCAATGAATTCAATTAGAATTTTGAAAGAGAATATATACAAGTATCCCTTGTTTATGGGACTTTAGGCAGTGTTTGTAAGACACATAAAGTTGTTAAGGATGGTAATAGTTTTTTAGAGCAGTAGCTCAAGTGATTAGTGGTTCTGAAAAGAGTCATCGGAAAATAAGACTTGCTGTTGTCAAGTATATGGAAAATCACAGTGAAGAACACATGAAGTTAATAGGAAAAGAATATGCTTCAATGTCAGAATATATAACCAAGTCACAAATGAAATATGTAGGATATTGTGCTTCAGACATAGAATATCAAGGTACAGCAAATGCTTTAGGTGTGGATCTATTTATATGCAATGGGGAAAAATGGATCAAATACATTTGCATGGGTACAGTGCTGAGAAATGAAGGAATTTACATAAAACAATGTGACAATTATTTTGAGGCTGTAATATGTGTCCAACATGCCGATAATAAGGTTTGCTTTGATTTGTGTAAAGTGGGTAATTTGCCTGAGTCAAAGTACTTGTGTAGAAAGGATTCAAAGAGGCAGGCAGACATGACTGCAAATATTTGTATTTCAAATAGCAATTATTGTTTTCTAAGTATAAAAAGAAAATTGACCTTCCACAAAAAAAATTAAAAGTATCAGGAAGATGTGTTGTATAAGGAAATGAAAAAGAATGTCAGTAAAAGGAAGTATCGGGAAGATGTGTTGTATAAGGAAATGAAAAAGAATGTCAGTAAAAGGAAGTATCGGGAAGATGTGTTGTATAAGGAAATGAAAAAGAATGTCAGTAAAAGGAAGTATCGGGAAGATGTGTTGTATAAGGAAATGAAAAAGAATGTCAGAAAAAGGAAGTATGAGGAAGATGTGTTGTATAAGGAAAAGAAAAAGAATGTCAGTAAAAGGAAGTATCAGGAAGATGTGTTGTATAAGGAAAAGAAAAAGAATGTCAGTAAAAGGAAGTATCAGGAAGATGTGTTGTATAAGGAAAAGAAAAAGAATGTCAGTAAAAGGAAGTATGAGGAAGATATGTTGCACAAAAAAAGGGTGAAGGAATGGAGTACAAGAAAATATAGGTTAAACCAGTTGCACAGGAAGAATGTAAAGGCTATTAGTATGAGAAAATATCATGGAAACCCTGAACATAAAAAAAGTGTTAAAGCAGGTATGAAATTTAAAAGGCAACTTATTAAAGTAAAAACAGAACAGTTTGATTTTGTTATGCAGCGATTTTTTTGATTTGGTAAAAGATGGGCCAGATTTTGTGTGTTGTGTTTGCCAACGATTGTTGTTTAAACATCAGGTTTTAAATTGTAATAGAGATTATTATAACAGAAAAGTAACTGCTTTGATTTTAGATAAATGTATAAGTGAAGAATATTTACACAAATGTAATACAAACTGTATAATGCCATGTCAGTGGCGGGATACAGCAAGAGGCAAGCTGTGGATTTGTTATACATGCCATTGTAAGCTAAATAAAGGTGAATTGCCACCTGAATGTGCGGCAAACAATTTGAGAGTTGAACCCATTCCACCAGAATTGGCATGTTTGAATAGCTTAGAACAACATTTGATTGCTTTACATATACCCTTTATGAAAATGTTAGCATTACCTAAAGGGGGGCAAAATGGAGTACATGGACCTGTAACATGTGTTCCTGCAAATATTGTGCAGACTTCAAATTTGTTGCCTCATTCTAGTATGGAAGGGTCTTTGTTGCCTGTAAAATTGAAACGAAAGTTAACTTATAAAGGTCATTACAAATATCAGTTTGACACTTTGCATGTAAAACAAGCATTAAAATGTTTAAAACGGATAAATGTGCATTATAAACATGTAGAGTTTAATGAAGTTTGGCTAAATGGGTTTTGTAGGGAAGATAATGAGGTTTTAGTAAAGGAGAGTGATGAACATGCTGAAAATGGTGAAAGATCTGTAGATGTTGGTCAAGATGAGCTTTTACATGACAGACAACAACATTGCATGTTCCAGGACACATGTCTCATGCCTGTTGACATTGGTCAAGAAGCGCTAGATCAGTATTTTGATGATATAATGAATCTGGCACCAGCAGAGGGGAATAATCCTGTAAAATTACTTTCTGACTTTGCTAATGAAGCCAAATGCTTCCCAGTGTTATTTCCACAGGGATGTAATACATACCATGAAAATCGAGACAACCGTTTGACATTATCAAGATATTTTAACAACCGGATTTTGCATGCTGATGGTAGGTTTGCACAAAATGTAGAATATATATTTTTTGCTCAGTACATGTCTGAAATTGAACAAGTTGTGTCAAATGTATCGATTGCATTGCGTAAAGGAAAAAGTGACTCTATGGTTCAAAAAGTTGATGATAATGTATTGAACAATGAGGAATCTTTAAAGAAACTGTTGGAATTTAATGATGGGTATCGTTTTCTTAAACCTATTAGAGGTACTCCAGCTTTTTGGCAAGCAGCACAACGTGACCTCTTAGCTTGTGTTCGTCAGCTTGGTGTCCCTACTTGGTTTTGTTCATTTTCTTCCGCTGATATGCGATGGAAAAATCTTCTTTTTAGTATCTTGAAACAGGAAGGAAGAACACAAACAGTTGAGGAATTACATTGGGCAGAAAGGTGTGAGTTGTTGCGTCGCAATCCTGTCACTGCGGCAAGAATGTTTGATTTTCGGTGGCATTGTTTTTTAAGGGAAGTACTTATGTCTTCAGCTCATCCAATAGGTAAAATTAAGGATTACTTTTACCGTGTGGAATTTCAGCAGCGTGGTTCACCTCATGTACATTGCCTGTTTTGGATTGACAATGCCCCATTGATTGATAAAAACACAGATGAAGAGGTAATTCAATTTATTGATAAATATGTAACTTGTGAATTACCATCATCGGATGGTACATTATTGGAAATAGTGACATCTGTACAGCAGCATTCAAAGCGACATTCCAAAACCTGTAAAAAGAAAAACACTCTTTGTCGTTTTAACTTTCCCAGGCCACCATCTGCTCGAACATTTATATGTCGTGGTAAAAGTGATGCAAAAAAAAAGTGTAACTGTCAGGTAGATAACACTGATAATTTAACAAAATGTGTGTGTGATGATCAAGCTCAAACTGATTTTAAAATGAAAAAAGAGCAGGCAGGTGAAATTTTGTCAGCAATTAAGAAGGCCCTTTCAGATGAGAATAGTAACTATGATAATGTTGAACATTTGTTTAAACATTTAGGTATAAATCAAGCAACGTTTGAGGCTGCATATAAATCCTTCAATCGAAATACACAAATTGTGTTGAAAAGACAAGTTAATGAGGTTTGGGTTAATCAATATAGCAGGCCACTGTTAAAATGTTGGAATGCAAATTTAGATATCCAGTATGTTGTTGATGCATATGCTTGTGTGGTCTATATCATTTCTTATATATCAAAGTCAGAAAGGGAGATGGGGTTGCTGTTAGGTAATGCACAAAGAGAAGCACGTAAAGAGGGAAATATTAGTGCAAAAGATGCACTGAAAAACCTAGGCAGTGTTTATTTACATAACAGAGATGTGTGTGCTCAAGAATCTGTGTATAGATTAACAAATATGCATCTGAAGGAGTTTTCAAGGAAAGTTGTGTTTGTGCCAACAGGAGACCATGTAATTAAAATGAGTCTTCCTTTAAATGTGTTGAGGAAAAAGGCTGCAACACATGACCTTACCACAAAAGATATGTGGATGACTAGTATTGTAGATCGTTATAAGAATAGACCAAATGAGTTGAATGATATATGTATGGCAACATTTGCATCAGAATATCGTGTTTTAAGTAAGAATGAAAAATCCCAAACTCCGCTTAAATTAAAAAATGGTTGTGGTTTTATCACCAAAAGAACACGAACACAGCCAGCAGTTGTTCGTTATGCGCGCTTTTCTGAGGAAACAAATCCAGAACCATTTTATCAAAGTATTATGCAGTTGTTTCTGCCATACTGTTCAGATATGGAGCTGAAACCTCTGCATTTTGAAACATTTGAACAGTTTTACAAGAATGGTTATGTAACATTTAGTGATGGATCTAGACATTCAGTTAAGTCAGTTGTTGACTTAAATAGAAAGAAGTTTGAAATGGAGGCAGATGAACTGGATAATATCCAGAATACAATTGGTAGTGATGGTGTAATAGAAGATGGCTGGTGTGAGCTATGTCCAGAGCTAGAGATAGAACGCTTAATGTGTGAGGAGGAAATGAAAGACAAAAAACAACTAGTGGAAGAATATGAGGACAATATTCCAGATTTAGCATCAAGTAATCAAAAAGTTGCACATTTGGAAAAGAAAAATAATATAATGTGCAGAAGTGATGGTCTAGCCTTAATTAGATCTTTGAATGATACACAATTATGTATTTTTTATCAGATTCGACAATGGTGCTTAAATAAAATAATAGGGAAAAACCCAGATCCGTTACATATATTTATTACTGGTGGTGCAGGGACAGGAAAAAGCCATTTAATAAAAGCTATTCAATATGAAGCAATAAGGTTACTATCAACAGTGTGTCGTCATCCTGACAATACATGTGTTTTATTAACTGCTCCTACAGGGATTGCTGCCTATAATTTGCATGCAGCTACAATTCATAACACATTTAGCATTGGGAAAGATGTACGTTTACCGTACATACCTTTGGGTGAAGATAAGCTTAATTGTTTGCGTGCTAAATATAGTGATCTGCATATTTTGATAATTGATGAAATATCAATGGTTGATCACAATCTATTAGCATATATTCACGGTAGACTGAGACAGATAAAACAAACAGGTGACTTTTCTCCCTTTGGAAATGTAAGTGTAATTGCAGTTGGAGATTTTTTCAGTTACCTCCAGTGAAAGGGAAACCACTGTATGTTGACGACATTGGTATTAACCTGTGGTCTACTCTGTTTTCAGTTGTTGAGTTGAAAACAATAGTTAGACAAAAAGATAATACTTTTGCGGAGTTATTAAACCGAATAAGAATTCGTACAAAAGTGACCCCAATGTTAAATAGTGACATTGAGATATTAAAAAAATGTGAAACCGGTGAAAATAGCTCAGCTTTACACATATTTCCCACAAACAGACAGGTACATGAGCATAATATTAAACAGCTAATTAAAACTTGTCCTGAATATTTTGAGATTGATGCTCAGGATTTTATAATTAATAACAAGACAGGGAAACTTGAATTGAAAAATGGTCATCATTACAAAACATATAATACATGTTTAGATGAAACACTGCTTTTAGGGAAAGGCGCTCGTGTAATGCTGTGTAAAAACGTAGATGTAATGGATGGTCTTGTTAATGGGGTGTGTGGCACAGTAACACACATAGTTTATTCTAACAATGATAATAAGTTCCCTCAAATAGTGCATGTCAAATTTGATGACCATCAGGTTGGTGCTCAAAGGAGAAAATGTTGTACATCTCCTTCAGATGTTGCAATGGGTTCTACAGGTATTAAACCAGAAGAGGAAAAAGTTAATAATAAAGGTGGACTGAGACGTCAATTTCCGTTAAAACTTGCTTGGGCTTGTACAGTACACAAAGTACAAGGAATTAGTGTTGATGAAGCTGTCGTGTCCCTTAAAAAAATATTTGCACCTGGACAGGCATATGTGGCATTAAGTCGTGTTAGGAGTTTGTCAGGTTTGATTATCCAAGATTTTGAAGAAAAGGTTATATATTGTAAAGACAGCATTAAGGATGCAGTTCAAAGCATGCCCAAATTTTTTGTAAAAAATATACCAAAGTGCAAGGTCAATGCACAAGCATTCAGGGTGTTTTTGATGAATGTGCAAAGTTTACGCCAACATTTAGCTGATTTGATTTTGTGTATGCAGCATCTGAAGCCAACCTGCATTGCTATAACTGAAACATGGTTACCTGACAATATCTCATTTGAAACCGTAAAGATTGATGGTTATAGTTTTCATAATCAACCACGAAGTTTATCTTACAGTAACAGTATCCCAACTTTAATTGAAAGAAAAGGTCAACAACATGGTGGTGTTGGTATGTATACCACAGACAATTTGGCACATAATGTTGTCCAGGTACCAAATGTCAATTTAGAATGTTTAGTTTGCAACTACAGTACACACAATATATTAATAGCAGTTATTTATCGGCCACCATCATATCCCATGTGTTTGTTTAAAGAAAACCTAGGCAAATTGCTTGATTTTCTAGAATCTGTAAGTAATACAACTGTTGTCATGGGAGATTTCAATGATAACATTTTAAAGTCTTTAACAATCTGCAAGTTTATAACAGACAGGGGGTTTATTCAACACGTAACACAAGCTACAACAGAAAAAGGTACATTAATTGATCATGTTTATGTGAAAACAACACATTATGATGTAGAAACATTAGTGCTTCCGACATATTTCAGTGACCATGAGGGTATTTTATGTTCTTTTACATGTAATGCTTTTAACAGTGATGAGGGGGAATTTGACCATTTGTAGGTTTTCTTGTTCAGCTTTGTTTGATGGAGGTGGAAAGGGAATTCACATCCCTGTGGATACTTTATCTCTGCTGAGCCAAATATAGCTGTATTGCAGTGCGTGTTCACTGCAAGGTAGAAATACAACTATTACTTCTTAAAAAGCTTTGTTTGGCAAAGGAGGTGGAGAGAGCATTCACATCCCTGTGGATACTTTATCTCTGCTGAGCCAAATATAGTTGTTATTCACTGCAAGGTAGAAATACAACTATTAGTTCTTAAAAAGCTTTGTTTGGCAAAGGAGGTGGAGAGAGCATTCACATCCCTGTGGATACTTTATCTATACTGAGCTAAATATAGGTGTATTGCAGTGCGTGTTCACTGCAAGGTAGAAATACAACTATTAGTTCTTAAAAAGCTTTGTTTGGCAAAGGAGGTGGAGAGAGCATTCACATCCCTGTGGATACTTTATCTATACTGAGCTAAATATAGCTGTATTGCAGTGCGTGTTCACTGCAAGGTAGAAATACAACTATTACTTCTTAAAAAGCTTTGTTTGGCAAAGGAGGTGGAGAGAGCATTCACATCCCTGTGGATACTTTATCTCTGCTGAGCCAAATATAGCTGTATTGCAGTGCGTGTTCACTGCAAGGTAGAAATACAACTATTACTTCTTAAAAAGCTTTGTTTGGCAAAGGAGGTGGAGAGAGCATTCACATCCCTGTGGATACTTTATCTCTGCTGAGCCAAATATAGCTGTATTGCAGTGCGTGTTCACTGCAAGATAGAAATGTAAGTGTCTGCTTCCTTTGTCAAACAAGTCTATTTAATATGTTTCAGAGTATAGGCTACATCCTTATACTACAACTATACCTTTCACAATAATGGTTTCTTTTCCTGCATTGCAACAACATTTAGCTATGTTTTGAATATTTATTTATATTTGTCTGCGCTAACACATTCAAAAGGGCACTAACTGTAGTTATACACATTAGTTAAACAAAATATAATTTTACTATATGAAATACTGTTCTTTCTGTAAATTTAACAAACATTTAAATATTCATTTTGTACGCAATTGGGGGAAAAGAGCGCATCGGAACTTACATGTTGTATATTTTAAAATGACATAGCTTATAATTTTTTTTTATTTAATTAAAAAATATATTATTTTAAAAAACTGACAGATGATGGCTTATAAAATTATGCTTAACCATGACATACTAAAAATGACACTCAATACGTTGATCAAAGATGGCCAACAACTACTGTTTTACATATAAAAATTAGAAAACATCTACATAAAGTCATTTCGAATGAAGTGTATAAGGAGATGAAAATATTAGGTTCAACCACAAATTTGAGTTAATCTTGTGATTTTGAATTATTTAATAGTTTATAAAAATGTTATGCATACTTTGTAAATGTACAGTTTATAATTTTTTTTAATTAATTAAAGTTTAATATTGATCCTATTTTGTGCACCTTGGGGCAAAATGAGCACATTAGATCTTACATGTTATATCTGTTAAAGTGATAGACAACATATAAATTACTTTAAAATATTGACAAATAATAACTTTTATGCTTTGGCATGTCACAAAATATACAAATAAAATTCAAATTAACATTGTTATATTTAATGTATCATAAGAAAATATAAAAATTGAATCGGTTTATCTTTAATAATTTATAATGCTTTATGCATACATTGAAAACATACAGTTTAAAATGTAACTATTAAAATCACATTTTATTATTATTCCTGAATTGTGCTCTTACATTTTCTAACTATGGTCTATAATTTCACTCATAAACAAATTAAGTCACACAGTGCTGCCACTGTTATGTTGCCAATGCAGGTTTTGCTTTTCTATCCATGTAGTTACAAAAAGCAAAAGCCACTGGTAATGGTACTCCTGGTTTACTGGGATGGGGTTCAATTCCCTACAGTGCCCTTGTCTTTTTGTAGCAACTACATACAATCTAATATTTTTACTAGATTTATGAAATCTATAAATAGTATAAAAGTCTTCCAACAAATAAAATATAAATCATGGAATATAGTAAATGTAGTATGTGGAGTCAATTCATTTAACTTTCCACATATGAAAAAAAAACATTTTGTATGTGCATCATATTTTTTGAAAAATCTTTAAAATACTTAATTTTCTAATATAATATCTTACTATATTATTTACACAGATGTGCTACGACTAGTGTCTTTGACATTTCAATGGAAATTTTGTAACCAACTAGTCAAAATCCTACTCCCATATTTTTCAGAAAAAAATCACCCCTGAATACATGTCATACCGGGTTCAAATTGAATTGAGTAGAAAAAAACATTGTATTATATAACCCTTATTTTATGTCATTGAAACATCTCGTTTATCTTATGAATAGACATTGCTCTGACCCCACAATCAATATCACAAAAAAATGCAGGCAAGTTTTGACAATTATTTTTTTGTTTTGGTGATTCTTTTTTACTTTTCCACTCCAGATATTCACTTTTTTTTAATATAAGCTAAATGTAACTTTTACGTGACAGTAGTTCAAATGTAGATGTGTAAACATGCACAAAAAGAAATGCATAAAAAAATTTGATATAATAAGATTTGATATGGCTTCTTTGAGTTAGTGCAAGTAAAACATTAAATGTAGATGAGTAAGCACAACAAAAACTAAAAACAATAACTGTAACTGAAGAGTGAAATATGGAGCAGATTTGACATTGCTTCTTTGAGAGAAACATAACATTTCATGTTGCCAGCAGGCGGCGTGATGACTATAAATGACATCTTCAAGCCAGGTCAATTATCAAACATGTGAAGTTTGGGGCAAATCGGACATTGCATGTTTAAGTTAGTGTAAAACAAGTAATTTCCTGTTGCCAACAGGTGGCGCTATAATTATAACTGAATATTGGCCTTTAGATGTGTTCAGACCAGCACTTTTATAAAACGTGTGAAGTTTGGGGCAGATTGAACACTGCATGCCTGAGTTACAGTAACTTATTGTTTCACTGCATTAATAGCATGCTTTAGCACTTAGTAAGTGTTGCTAGCATGTATGAGCACATTTCTAGCATGTTTAGCACACAATGGCATATTTTACTGTGTTTCTAATCGTGCATCACAGTGTAAAACATGTCACATCCTGTTGCCAGCAGGTGGCGCTATGAATATAACCGAAAACGGGCATGATGTGTTCAGGACAGGACTCTTATCAAACATGTGAAGAGTTTGAGGGGCATAAGGGGACATGGCATGCCTGAGTTACAGTAACTTCCTGTTTGATGGTTTTAATAGTATGCTTTAGCACTTAGCTAAGTGTTGTTAGCATGTTTTATTATGTTTCTAGCATGTTTCCAGACTATTTAGCTTTTGCTGACACTTTTTAATATGTTGCTAGGAGTCCATAACAGTGTTAAACATGACACTTCCTGTTGCCAGCAGGTGGCGCTATGACTATAACTGAATATGGGCAGGGAAGTTCAGGACACGAATCTTATCAAACATGTGAAGTTGGGGCAAAGTCGGACATTCATGTTTAAGTAGTTGTAAAACAATAAAGTGTCTTGTGCCAGCAGGTTGGACGGTATGATTATAATTGGAGAAATTGGCCTTAGATGTGGTCAGACCAGCACTTTTAAAAAAAGTGTGAAGTTTGGGGCCAGCTGGGATTGTATGCATGAGTACAAAAACTTTCCTGTTTATATAGTAATAGCATGACTTTAGGACTAGCTAAGTGTTGCTAGCAAGTTTATTAGGTTTATAGCATGTTTCAGAAGAGTTAGCTTGTTGACACTTTTCTATGTTGTAGGAGTCCATTAAATGGTCGTTAAACATGCACTTCCTGTTGCACGCAGCGGCGCTATGACTATAACGAATACAGAATGTAGTGTGGTTCAGGACAAGAGTCTTATCAAAACTTGTTAAATTTGGGGGATTGGACAATGCGGCCTGATTTAAGGTGGCGCTATGACTATACCTGAATATGTGCATAGATATGTGTTGAGGACAGAACACCTATCAAACGTGAGTAGTTTGGGGCAGATCAGACATTGCATGTTAAAGTTACTGCGAAACAAGTCATTTCCTGTTGCCAGCAAGTGGCGCTATAATTTTAACTGAATATTGGCCTTTAGATGTGTTCAGACCAGGGCTAATAAAACATGTGAGTTGTGGATATTGGCAGTGCATGCAGGGCGTTACAACAACTTCCTGTTTCATGGTAATAATAGCATGCTTTAACACTTAATAAGTGTTGCTAGCATGTTTGAGTATTTTTCTAGCATGTTTAGCACACAATGGCATATTTCACTGTGTTGCTAATAGTGCAGCACAGACTTAAACATGTCACTTCCTGTTGCCAAAAGGTGGCGCTATCACTAAACTGAATCTTTGCACGTAGATGTGTTCAGGCCAGGACTCTTATCAAACAAGTGAAGTTTGGGGCAGATTGAACATGTTATGTTTGAGTTACAACAATCTCTTGATTGTGTTAAATAGCTGCTTTAGTCACGTAGTATGTGTGCTAGCATGTATGAGCAACATTTCTAAGAAATCTACCCCAATGTTTAGCACACAATGTCATATTTTACTGTATTGCTAATAGTGCATTACAGTGTTAAACATGTCACTTCCTGTTGCCAGCAGGTGGCGCTATGACTAAAAGTGAATCTTTGCATGTAGATGTGGTCAGGCCAGGACTGTATTCAAGCATGTTAAGTTTGGGGCAGATTGGACACAGCATGCCTGAGTTACAGTAACTTCCTATTTCACTGCATTAATAGCATGCTTTAACAATTAGTTAAGTGTTGCTAGCTGTCTTAGTATTGTTTCTAGGCATGTTGCTAGCCTATTTGACAACCATTGCTGATGTTTTGAATATGTTCCTAGGTAGGCCATTTACAGTGTTTAAGCCTGTCTCACTTATCGTTTTTGTTTTGCCAGCCAGCGTGGCGCTTAATTTACTATAACCGAATTTTAAACGGGCAATGTAGATGGTAGATTCAGGAAGCGAACTCCTTATCGAACTGTTACCATTTGGGGCACATCCCTGCATGAATGTCTGAGTTACAAAAACTTCCTCTTTCACTGTATTAATATCATGCTTTAGCACTTAGCTATGTGTTGCTAGCATGTTTTAGTATGTTCTAGCATGTTGCCAGCCTATTTAACACTTGCTGACGCTTTTTAATATGTTCCTAGGAGTCCATAAAAGTGTTAAGCATGTCACTTCCTGTTGCCAGCAGGTGGCGCTATGACTATAACCGAAAACGGGCATGTAGATGTGTTCAGGACAGGATTCTTATCAAAATTGTTAAATTTGGGGCAGATTGGACACTGCATGCCTGAGTTACAGTAACTTCTTGTTTCACTGCATTAATAGCATGATTTAGCACTTAGCTAAGTGTTGCTAGCAGTTTTAGTATGTTTCTAGCATGTTGCCAGCATATTTAACACTTGCTGATGCTTTTTAATATGTCCCTAGGAGTAACTCACAGAGTTAAGCATGTCACTTCCTGTTGCCAGAAGGTGGCGATATGAGAATAACTGAATTTGGGTTTGGAAATTTGTTCAGGACATAACACCTATCAAACGTGTGAAGTTTGGGGCAGATTGGACACTGCAAGCCTGAGTTACAGTAACTTCTTGTTTCACTGCATTAATAGCATGCTTTAGCACTTAGCTAAGTGTTGCTAGCATGTTTTAGTATGTTTCTAGCATGTTGCCAGCCTATTTAACAGTTGCTGACGAATTTTTATATGTTCCTAGGAGACCATAACAGTGTTAAGCATGTCACTTCCTGTTGCCAGCATGTGGCGCTATGAGTGTAACTGAATTTGTGTATGGTTATTTGTTCAGGACATAACACCTATCAAATGTGTGATGTTTGGGGCAGATTGGACATTGCATGCCCGAGTTACATTAACTTCTTGTTTCACTGCATTAATACCATGCTTTAGCACTTAGCTAAGTGCTGCTAGCATGTTTCAGTATGTTTCTAGTGTGTTGCTAGCCTATTTAACACTTGCTGACGCTTTTAATATGTTCCTAGGAGTCCATAAGGGTTAAGCATGACACTTACTGTTGCCAGACAGGTGGCGCCTATGAGAATCATTGTAATTTAGGGATGGGTCTTGTTCAGGACATAAACACCCTCAAACTGTGTGAAGTTAGGGCAGATCAGACCTTGTTGCTGAGTTAACACAATGCTGTTTCCTGGCGAAACATCAAGTTGATTGTCAGGCCCGCCAGGAGACAAGCCCTTGATATGAAAATCAACATCTCGCAATTTAACGTACAAAGGCTTAGGCATGACCTCACCAAATTTGAAGGATGATCCGACGAAAAAGAGGAGGAGTTGTCAAAGTCGAGGCTTGGGAAATGTTCAAAACACCTGCACACACAAATTGTACGCAGTAACTTACAGAATAAGTTGACTTCGTGTGGGGTTTGGTATAGTTATCGTACCACGAGACTTTTTTGTAGGCAATGGTGTGTTACACATGCGTACCGATTTTCGTACATGTACGTGAAACATAGCTCGAGGCGCACTCCGTTGAAAGTGAATAGGTGGCGCTGTCGAGCCATTTTGCCACACCCACTTCTGAAACCCATATCAGATGTAAATTTTCGCCACTTCTGAGGCGTGTGCAAAGTTTCATGAGTTTTGGAGCATTTTTAGGCCCTCAAAAATGCGATCATTGGAGAAGACGAATGAAAGGGAGGAAGAATACTAAGAACTTCGGATGCAATTCATAGGGTCCCTCACACCATCGGTGCCGTGGCCCTAATTAACAGCTGAAGCCAGCGCTGAAGGGCCCTCGCACCCCCGGGCCTTTTCCGGGCTCACCGCCAGCGGGCGTCTTTAGTAAGACAGCGAACGGCGAGCAATATGCATTTAAAGTGGTAAATGAAGGAGGAATATATCATAGTCATTTATATGTGCCAATCTTCCTGCTGCCAGCTGGTGGCGCTATGACTATAACTGGATTTTGGCATGTAGATTTCTTCAGTCCAGCACTTTTATCAAACATATGAAATTTGGTGCAGATTGAACATGGTATGTTTGAGTTAGTGTAAAACATGAAATGTGCTATTGCCAACAGGTGGGACAATAAATTATAACTGAATATTGGTTACTTTCGATGTCTTCCAGGCAGATTTATTTCTTTAGGTGCATACTGGAATTAGTGTATGTTTACTGTTGTTGTCTAATCAGCCATTCTGTTCTTGACAGAATGGTGCGCTCGAGGACTAAGAACTGAAATGGGCTGAAAGATCTGTTTAGGTCATTCTGGGAGTCTGTTATCAAATGTGAAGTTTGGGTTCGCACTGGAACATGATATATAAGTTAGTGTAAAACAAGCCATTTCCTGTTGCCATCAGGTGGCGCTATGATTATAATTGAATTTTGGACTTCAGATGTGTTCAGGCCAGTACTGTTATTGAACATGTGAAGTTTGGGGAAGATCGGACATTTTATGCCTGAGTTACAACAACTTTTATTCCCATGGCGAGACATCGAAATTTGTCACGGCACCATGGACTCATCCTTTAACGAAAACACAAGATCTTCACAACTTAACATCTTAAAGGCATTTAGATCAGACTGACCAAAAAAAAAATGTTGATGTCATTAAAGTTCTAGGAGTAGTTCGTTACAGCGTAAAACATGTCACTTCCTGTTGTCAGCAGGTGGCGCTATGACTATAACTGAATATTTGCATGTAGATCTGTTCAGGTCAGGACTCTTATCAAACATATGAAGTTTGGGGCAGATTGGACATTGCATGTCTGAGTTATAGCAACTTCCTTTTTCATGGCGAAGCATCGAAATTTGTCAGGCCGCCACGGACACGTCCTTTAACGAAAACTCAAGATCTTCGCAATTTAACATCACAAAGGCCTTTAGATTATACTGAACAACTTTGGTGTTCATCTGAATTAATCTCTAGGAGGAGTTCGTTAAAATACAACGTCTGAAAATGGCAAAAATTACACACAATTTGCAGAGAAAATTAAAAATAACCGACTTCCTGTTGGCTTTCGGATTTTGCTCCGATATACTTTTTTGTAGGTATTGGTGTGTTACATATGTGTTCCGATTTTCGTACATGTACGTGAAACGTAGCTCGATGCGCACTCCTTTGAAAATTTGCAGATGGCGCTATCGAGCCATTTTGCCACACCCGATTAAATATTGGCTTTTAGACGTGTTCAGGCCAGGACTCTTATCAAACATGTGAAGTTTGGGGAAGATTGGACATTTTATGCCTGAGTTACAAAAGCTTTTATGCCCGTGGCGAGACATCGAAATTTGTCACGGCGCCATGAACACATCCTTTAACGAAAACTCAAGATCTTCACAATTTAACATCACAAAGGCCTTTAGATTAGACTGACCAAAAAAAAATTTAGTTGACATCAAATTTCTCGGAGGAGTTCGTTACAGCGTAAAACATGTCACTTCCTGTTGCCAGCAGGTGGCGCTATGACTATAACTGAATATGGGCATGTTGATCTGATCAGGTCAGGACTATTATCAAACATAATAAGTTTGGAGCAGATTGGACATTGCATGGTTAAAGTCTGCGAAACAAGTCATTTTTCTGTTACCAGCGGATGGCGCTCTAAATAGACCAGATATTGGCTTTTGAGATTGTTCAGACCAGTGGCTATAAATGAAACCTGTGAAGTTTGTGGCTCATTGGGAATTGCAGCATGAGCTACACGAATACTTCCTGTTTCATGGTAATCATCACATTGCTTACCACTTGTAAGTGTGCTTGCAGGTTGAGTATGTTATTCTAGCAGTTTAGCACATCAATGGCATATCTGACGTCTTGCACTCGTGCATTACAGAGTTAAACATGTCACTTCCTGTTGCCAGTAGGTGGCGCTAAAACCTTAACCGAATATGAGCATGTAGATGTCTTCAGGCCACGACTCTAATCAAACATGTGAAGTTTGAGGCAATTTGGACATTGTATGCATGAGTTACAAAAACTTCCTGTTTGATGGTGTTAATAGCATACTTTAGCACTTAGCTAAGTGTTGCTAGCAAGTATGAGCACATTTGTAGCATGTTTAGCACACAATGGCATATTTTACTGTGTGCTACTAGTTGCAGCACAGTGGTTAACAAGTCATTTCCTGTTGCCAATAGGTGGCGCTATCCCTAAACTGAATCTTTGCATGTAGATGTGGTCAGGCCAGGACTGTAATCAAGCATGTTAAGTTTGGGGCAGATTGGACACTGCATGCCTGAGTTTTATACACTTCCTCTTTCACTGCATTAATAGCATGCTTTAGCACTTAGTAAGTGTTGCTAGCATGTTTTAGTATGTTTCTATCATGTTGCTAGCCTATTTAACACTTGCAGATGCTTTTTAATATGTTCCTAGGAGACCATAACAGTGCTAAACATGTAACTTCCTGTTTCCAGCAGGTGGCGGATTGTCGCTATGACTATAACCGAACACGGGCATGTAGATGTGTTCAGGCCAGGACTCTTATCAAATGTGTGAAGTTTGGGGCAGATTGGACACTGCATGCCTGAGTTACAGAAACTTCCTCTTTCCCTGCATTAATAGCATGCTTTAGCACTTAGCTAAGTGTTGCTAGCATGTTTCAGTATGTTTCTAGAATGCGCATAGAAAACAGTTGCTGATGATGTTAATAGTTCAATCGGAGTCCATAACAGTGTTAGCAGTCCACTTCCTGTTGCACGAATGGTGTGAGGCTCTATATGATGAACTGAATGGGCATGGGTATTGTTCCGGAAATAAACTATCAAAATTGTGAAGTTGGGGGCAGATGGACATGCATGTGAGGTACAGTAACTTCCTGTTTCACTGCATTAATAGACATGCTTAGCACTTAGCTAAGTGCTGCTAGCATGTTTTAGTATGTTTCTAGCATGTTGCCAGCCTATGTAACATTTGCTGACGATTTTTAATATGTTCCTACGAGTCCATAACAGTGTTAAGCATGTCAATTCCTCTTGCCAGCAGGTGGCGCTATGACTATAAACGAAAACGGTTTAATTGCATATGTGTTCAGGACAGGATTCTTATCAAAATTTTTAAATTTGGGTAAGATTGGACACTGCATGTTTGAGTTTGTGTAACTTCTTGTTTCACTGCATTAATAACATGCTTTAGCACTTAGCTAAGTATTGCTAGCATGTTTCAGTATGTTTCTAGCAAGTTGCCAGCCTATGAAACAGTTGCTGATGATTTTTAATATGTTCCTAGTAGTCCATAACAGTGTTAAGCATGTCACTGCCTGTTGCCAGCAGGTGGCGCTATGAGAATAACTGAATTTGGGTTTGGGCATTTGTTCAGGACATAACACCTATCAAAAGTGTGAAGTTTGGGGCAGATTGGACAATGCATGCCTGAGTTACAGTAACTTCCACTTTCACTCCATTAACAGCATGCTTTAGCACTTAGCTAAGTGGTGCTAGCATGTTTCAGTATGTTTCTATCATGTTGCTAGCCTATTTAACACTTGTTGCTGCGCGTTTAGACAGGTCTAGGAAGTCAACACAAGTTGTTAAGCAGGACTTCCTGTGGTGACAGCTACTGGGTCGAGTTGTGGCGCTCTGAGAATAAGCTGAATGTGCCTATGGTATTTGTTCAGGACAAAACACCTTCCACATGTGTGATGTTTGGGGACAGAGGCACTGCCATGCCTCGCTTACAGTACAGAACTTCCTTTTCACTGCATTGCTAGCCTGCTTTACACTTAGCTAGGGTCGCTGATTGTTATGTTGTTTAGCAAATGTGCACGCCTATGAAACAAGTTTGCTGACCCTTTTTAATATGTTCCTAGGAGTCCATGACAGTGCTAAACATGTCACTTCCTGTCGCCAGCAGGTGGCGCTATGAGAATAATGTAATTTGGGCATGGGTATTTGTTCAGGAAATAACACCTATCAAAAGTCTTGTGTGAGTGTTGGGGCAGATACAGACATGCTTGCCTGAAGTTAACACAACAACTTCCTGTTTCATGGGGAAAACCTTCAAATGTGTCAGGCCCGCCAGGACACGCCCCCCATGATGAAACACTCAAAATCTTCGCAATATTCAATTTAACGTCACACAAGAAAGGCTTATGATGGAATCAACCCAATGGACGAGATGATCCGAAATCAATCATAAAATGTAGGAGTGAGTATCGTCAAAGTACCAGAGGGCTCTTGTGGAAAATGTCAAAAACTGCACAAAAATTGTACAGCAAATTGAAAATAACGTACATCCTGTTGGGGTTTGGGTTTTGTACCAAGAGACTTTTTTTGTAGGTAATGGTGTGTTACACATGTGCACCGATTTTCGTACATGTACGTAAAACATAGCTCGAGGCGCACTCCGTTGAAATTTTACAGGTGTCGCTATCGAGCCGTTTTGCCACACCACTTCGGATGCAACATCTCAGATGTAAATTGTTCGCCAGTTTGGACCCGTGCTGAAAGTTTCATGAGTTTTGTGTAGAAGCGAGAATGTTTAGGCCCCCCTCAAAAATCGATTCAATTTGGAGAGAAGAAGAAGAAGAAAAGAATAATAAGTCGGGGGGGGGGGGGGGGGGGGGGGGGGGGGGGGGGGGGGGGGGGGGGGGGGTGGGGTTCTGGGGGGGTGGGGAAACGGAGCAAAATTCAAATCGGGTCCAACACCATCCGGGGCTCGGGCCATAATGATAAGCGCAAGCAGCGATGAACGGGCCCTCGCACTCGGGCTCCTCACAGCCATGCTCAACGTGAGCAATATGATTAAGTGTAACATTGGCAGGAATATTGTCAAAGTCCTTTATATGTGCAAAAATCCTCCTGCTGCAGCTGGATGGCGATCATGACTTAACTGGATTTTTGGCATCTAGATTTCTTCAGTCCGCCCTTTTATCAAACATATGAAAATTTGGTTTGCAGACCGATGAAATGGAGTGTTTGCGTTAGTGTAAAGCTATGATGGCAATTGAAACAGGTGGGCGCTTATTCTGACTGATGATGTATAAATGAATATTGGCCCTTTGATTACTTACAGGCCATTGGGGGGGGGGGGGGGGGCGGGGGGACATCTTTCCAAATATGGGAAGTTTGGTTTGAGATTAGGACATTGCATGTTAAAGTTAGTGTAAATCAAGCCATTTTCTGTTGCCAGCAGGTGGCGCTATGATTATAACTGAATATTGGCCTTTAGATGTCTTCAGGCCATGACTCTTTGGTGCAAATTGGACATTGCATATTTAAGTTAGTGTAAAACAAGCCATTTCCTGTTGCCAGATGGTGGCGCTATGACTATAACTGAATATGGGCATGAAGATCTGTTCAGGTCAGGAGTCTTATCAAACATGTGAAGTTTGGGGCAGATTGAACATGGTATGTTTGAGTTAGTGTAAAGCATGATGTGTACTATTGACAACAGGTGGCGCTATGACTATAACTGAATATTGGCCTTTAGATGTCTTCAGGCCATGACTCTTTGGTGCAAATTGGACATTGCATATTTAAGTTAGTGTAAAACAAGCCATTTCCTGTTGCCATCAGGTGGCGCTATGATTATAATGGAATATTGGACTTCAGATGTGCTCAGGCCAGTACTGTTATTGAACATGTGAAGTTTGGGGAAGATCGGACATTTTATGCCTGAGTTACAACAGCTTTTATGCCCATGGCGAGACATCGAAATTTGTCACGGCACCATGGACTCATCCTTTAACGAAAAAACAAGATCTTCACAACTTAACATCTTAAAGGCCTTTAGATTAGACTGACCAAAAAAAAAATGTTGATTTCATTAAATTTCTAGGAGTAGTTCATTACAGCGTAAAACATGTCACTTCCTGTTGTCAGCAGGTGGCGCTATGACTATAACTGAATATGGGCATGTAGATCTGTTCAGGTCAGGACTATTATCAAACATATGAAGTTTGGAGCAGATTGGACATTTTATGCATGAGTTACAAAAGCTTTTATGCCCGTAGCGAGACATCGAAATTTGTCACGGCGCCATGGACACGTCCTTTAACGAAAACTCAAGATCTTCGCAATTTAACATCGCAAAGGTCTTTAGATTACACTGTCCAGGTTTGGTGTTTATCTGAATTAATCTCTAGGAGGAGTTAGTTAAAATACAACGTCTGAAAATGTCAAAAATTACACACAATTTGCAGAGAAAATTAAAAATAACCGACTTCCTGTTGGCTTTCGGATTTTGCTCCGATATACTTTTTTGTAGGTATTGGTGTGTTACATATGTGTTCCGATTTTCGTACATGTACGTGAAACGTAGCTCGAGGCGCACTCCGTTGAAATATTACAGGTGGCGCTATCGAGCCGTTTTGCCACACCCGATTAAATATTGGATTTTAGACGTGTTCAGGCCAGGACTCTAATCAAACATGTGAAGTTTTAGGCAGATTTGGGATTGTATGCCTGAGTTACAACAACTTTTATGCCCCGTGGCGAGACATCGAAATTTGTCACGGGCGCCATGGACTCATCCTTTAACGAAAACAAAAGATCTTCACAACTTAAAATCTTAAGGGCTTTTAGATTAGACTGACAAAAAAAAAATTTAGTTGACATCAAATTTCTCGGAGGGGTTCGTTACAGCGTAAAACATGTCACTTCCTGTTGCCAGCAGGTGGCGCTATGACTATAACTGAATATGGGCATGTTGATCTGTTCAGGTCAGGACTATTATCAAACATGTGAAGTTTGGGGCAGATTGGACATTGTATGTCTGAGTTATAGCAACTTCCTTTTTCATGGCGAAGCATCGAAATTTGCCAGGCCGCCACGGACACGCCCTTCGATGAAAACTCTAGATCTTCGCAATTTAACATCGCAAAGGCCTTTAGATTACACTGCCCAGGTTTGGTGTTGATCTGAATTAATCTCTAGGAGGAGTTCGTTAAAGTACAACGTGTGAAAATGGCAAATATGACACAAAATTTGCAGAGATAAAAAAGAGACCAGACTTCTGTTGGGAGCGGATTTCCATACCAAGAGGGACTTTTTTGTAGGATTGGTGTGTACAGGTGTACGATTTTCGTACATGTACATGAAACATAGCTCAAGGTGCACGCCGTTGAAAGTGAATAGGTGGCGCTGTCGAGCCATTTTGCCACACCCACTTCTGAAACCCATATCAGATGTAAATTTTCGCCACTTCTGAGGCGTGTGCAAAGTTTCATGACTTTTTGAGCATGTTTAGGCCATCAAAAATGCGATCGATCTGAGGAATATAATAATAATAATAATTAAGCTGGCAAGCAGCGTTTTATGAAGGGCCCTCGCAACGCGGCCTCACGACAGCGGGCCGTCTGTAGGAACGATGCCGACACGTGCGAGCAATATGCATCTAACATCTGTGGTAAATGAGGAGGACCTATGTCATAGTTAATCTATACGTGCCACGCTCCCGCAGAACCAGTTGCGTGCGCAGCCTAGGACCTTTTATAACGGATTTTGGCTGTAGTATTTATTCAGTCCATGCACCTTTTCATCAACCATATTGAATTGGTGCAGATTTGCGCCCTACAGCGAGTTTGACCGTTAGTGTAATTGCCCCATCGAATCGTGTACTTTTGCCTTCACGTGTTCGCGCGCTATGTATCTAGACAACGAATACTTGGCCTTTGCCTACCGCACGCCTGACTCTTTACCAAATTTATGCTGGAAGTTGGGTGCCCACGTATTTCGCGCATCATCCCTGCCATGTTAAAGTTAGTGTTAAAATTCAAGCCCCATTCTGCTTGCCAGCAGGTGCCCGCGCTCAGGCTTATATTGGCAATATTGGCCTGTAGCTGTTTCCAGGCGCATGACTTCTTTCCGGTGCCAATTGGATATGTATGTTTCAAGCCTTGTTCGTGTAAACCATGCCCCATTTCCTGTTGCAGATGCGCTGGCTCGATACTGTATAACTGATATGGGCATTTTGTGAACGACTCTGTTCAGGGTCAGGGAGTTAACTGTCAACTAATGTGTTAAATTTTGGTGCAGATTGAACCTGGTGGTTCTGAGTACGTGTTTTACAAGCATCTGATTCCCTGTTGTTCGTCCCTATTGCCAACACGGTCGGCACGCATCCCTTGAGTATAAACTGATATATTGGACATTTGCATTTTCCCCCTCTCCCCCCCTCATCTTCCCCTTTTCCCTCCCCTCTCCCCTTTTCCTTTGCCCACGTCCTGCCTCCTTCTCCGGCCTTGCATCTTGGTGGCAAATTGGATCATTGTATGCTTTAATGTTAGCTGTAACACCCCCAATGCCATCTTCTATGGTGCCCAGATCGGTGGAGCCCCTCCATTGGACTATAACCCTGAATATGGAGGTCATTCTCGACCTAGATCCCTGTTCCCCCTCAGACTCCCTCTTCCTTTTCCGCTTCCCCTTCCTTCCCCCGCCCTCTCCCCTTTTTCCCTTTCCTTCCCCCTCCCCTCCCCTTTTTCCCCCCCCCCCCTTTTCCCCTCACCCCCCCCCCCCCCTTTCCTTCCTCCCTCCTTTTTCCCGCAGGAGTCTTATCAAACATGTGAAGTTGGGGGTAGATCGGACATTGCATATTTAAGTTAGCGTAAAACAAGCCATTTCCTGTTGCCATCAGTTGGCGCTATGATTATAATGGCTTTTCCTCCTCCTCCTCCCCCCTTCTCCCCCTCCCTTCCCTTTCCTTACTCCCCCCCCCCCCACTCCCCCCCCCCCTCCCCCCCCCCCAACCCACTTCCCAATATTGCTTCGCATTTCAGACCCCGCTCGTTTTTCAGGCGTCATGTTACTTCGAACCATGTGAAGTTTTGGGGAAGGTCGGACCATCTATATTGGCATTGACGTTACAACACTTTTGCCATTCCCATGGCGCCGGACATCGAAGTTGTCACGGCGCGCAATGGACTCAATACCTCTTCACGAACACTACCAACACAGATCTTCACATTTTTATTTTTTTCCCTCCCCTTCACCCCCCCCCCTTAACATCGTAAAGGCCTTTTAGATCTAGCATTTTCTCCTTGCCTTACCCTTTACACACAAAAAAAAATCCGTTGATGTTCATTACAAGGCGCTAGGAGTATTTCTTACGTAGTTTCCCGTCTAAACGCCGTTTAAAAACCACATGTCACTCTATGTTCCGCTCAGCAGGTTGTCGCGATCTCCCCTATCCGAATACTCAAACACCTGAACCGCACCTGGCATCCTTGTAGATCTGCCCTTCCCAGGTCCACGACGATATACAAACCATTACTTTTAACGTTTGGCAGCTAGATTGGTGGCGCGGGGACACCCACAAAACACTTCTTCGTATGCTCCTGAGTTTTAGCTAACTTAACTTTTACATGGGAGACATCGAAATTCGGTCCACGACGCCCCCGCATGGACACTGCCCTCTCTTTACTGAAAACTCAACGGCATCCCTTTCTTTTCTTTTCCCTTCTCCTCCCCCCCTTTTTTCCTCCCCCCATCCTCCTCCTTATTCGCAATTTCTACCTACCACAATCAGCACATAACCGCCTTCTAGAGTTACTACTACATGACACCATAATTTGGTGTTACTCCTGCACACTTTAATCTCTCAGGCCATGGAGTTCGTCTAACATTTACACAGTGTGAAAATGACCGTGCAAACACATCTCCAACAACAATTTGCAGAGAACAATTAAAAAATAACCGAATTCCTGTGGCTTCGGATTTTGCTTTTCCGATTACTTTTTTGTAGGTATTGGTTATGTGTTAATCAATGTGTTCGCTCACTCGTGCCGTACATGTACGTGAAACCGCCCTAGACCGATGCTTGCACTCCCTATCTTGACAAATTCGTGTAGAGGACCGCCTATCGAGCTCCCACTTTCGCCCACAACCAGACCTATACCAATATTGGCTGTTTCACCGTCACGTGTGTTCAGGCCAGGAATGCTTATCCAAACGATGGAAGTTTGGGGAAGATTGGCATTTAATGTCTACTGTTCTACTGGACCCCGTTACAACACAGCTTTCCATGCACCCCCGTGGCACCGCCCGGAGTATTAATCGAAATTGTCACCCCGGCGCCCCCTTCCCCATTGTTATCATTATACCTTACCCGAAAACTCAATAGTCTTAACAATTGACACATCGCATCATAGGCAGCTTTAGATTAGCACTACCTAAACCACAAAAATTTAGTTCGACATCAAAATTCTCGGAGGATTCGTTCGGTTTGAATGCGTAAAAATGTCTACTTCCTGATTAGCCAGAATCCTTCCGCGTGGCGCATACCTACGACTATACTGAATATGGGTCATGATGATCCTGTCTCACCGCTCAGGAGGTCTTATCCAAACATGGGATATGTTATGGGGCGACTTGCGTACCACCTTGCCTTATGTTTCTGACGCTTATAGTAAACTTCCTTTGCTCATGGCGACTTCCCCCCACTTCGCATCCACCATTGCCCCAGCGCCGCCCACCGGATCAAGCTTTGCATGTGAAAATTCGTCTAGCTCATTCGCACAATCCTAACATTCGCAACGGCCCTTCCTAGCTCTATACTGCCCAGGTTGGTGTTGATGAATCATCACTCCCCCAGGAGGACGCTTCGTTACCGTACACACGTCGTGGGGAACAATGGCAAATATCGACACAAAATTGACTTGCTATTTGTACCAGAACATCACAAACAACTAACATTGTATCCATTTCCTGAGGTGGGTATTCGTGATCTCCCCTCCCCCCGCTCGCAACAGGAGATCTTTAGTTTTTTTTCCTGTAGGCCCGATCCCTTTGCTCGTCGCTGTTACATGGCTCGTACCCGATTTTCGACGTACGTGAAACATAGCTCCGAGGCCGCACCCCGTTGAAGTGACTAGGTCGGCGCTGTCGAGTAATATTTGGCTCTATTCAACACTTCTGAAAACCATCATCAGATGTAAATTATCCGCCGTTCTGAGAGTGTGAAAGTGTATGAAGCTCTGTGACATTGTTTAGGCCCTCAAAAAGACGATTGATGCTTAGGACAGACAGAATCAATAATATACATAATATAATAATAAACCGGCCCGATCAAAAGCAACGATACCACAGAGGGCCTAGCAACACCGTGGGCTGGGCCTAAATTAAAGCTGCCACAGCAGCGCTGACAGAGCGCACTCGCACCGCCCGCTTCACAGCAACCCGGTGGTTCTTACGGAAACATGCAAACGTGGGCCAAATGCGATGAAGTGGTAAATATAGGGGAATATGTCAAGTCATTCACTATGTTGCGCAACAACCCACTTACTGCTCGCCAGCTGGTGGCCGCTAATGATTTATAATGGACTTGTTGGCATGTACGCGCTGTATTCACCCGGCCAAGCACTTTATTTATAACCTCGTGAAGTAGGGTGAGTTGAACAGGTATGTTGAAGTCGCCTGTAAAGATTGGATATCTGGTGCAACCCGGTCGGCATTCTATAATTATTACAGAACATGCACCCCCCACTGCTAGACGTCTCTCAGGCCATCTTCTACTAACCCTGTGAGTTTTTGAGTAGATTGGCAACATTGCCCATCGTGAGTTAGTGTATACAAAGTCAATTTCTGTGACACGAAGGCCTTAGGCGCCTATGTGTATCTAGTGAAGCGATTGCTTCCTTACCAGATGCCTTGTTCTAGTGCCCACAGGACTCCTACTCAAAGCTGACGTTTGGGGGGGGGCAGATGCGGACACGTGATGTTTAAGTCTAGTGTTACCAACCCGTACTTTTCTCGTTGCTCCGTAGGTGGCGCTATGCCATCAAACTTAATTGGCACTGTACATTGTTTACAACCGGCACAGGATTATTATCATACTTTCAATGTTTAGCGCAGATAGACATTGAATGTTTACGTTATCGGCACTACAAGGCCACTTTCACCTGCTCGCTGACGTTGGTGCGCGCCCTATATTATTGTCGAACCCCTATGGGCTTCTAGATAAGTCAGGCCAGGACTATTCATACCAAACCCCCGTCGTCTCGAGTCTCGATTAGATTATGAACTTGCAATCCTGCAACGAGTTTACAATCAATTCCTCTTTACACTGCATTTATAGCCTGCTTTATGCCACCTTACGATAACCCGCTGTCGCGAGCCTTGTTTGCACATTTTCTAGAACGACCTCTTCTTAGCAACAAGGCAATATTTTTGACTGTGTCTGCTCAAAGCTAGGACAGCCCTTTCCCTTTTGGTCCTTAACCAACATGTTCCCCACTTACTGTTGACAATACGTGTGGCCACGCTACTCATCTAAAACGAATATTAAATGTAGAATGTGGTTGGTCAGGACATGTAATAAACATCTTGTTAATGCTTTACGCGGTTAGATTGGCAAACTCGCACCTGACCCCTGATCCCCACGTTTCCTCCTTACCACACTTCCTTGTAACTTTTGCTCCATCAATAGCTATGCTTTAGAATTAGCTAAGTGCTGAATGCATTTCCCGTACGCTAGTATGTTCCCTAGCAAGCTGGCAGCCTCCTATGCAACAGTTGCCGGACTCGATTTTTATTGTTTCTTGCGATTCGTTCACTAAAATACAAGGCCCTGCAGCCCAATTCGCTCAATCCTGTTCGCAGCAGGTCGGCTATGAGTTAATACACTGAATTCTGGGTTGGGGACATTTGTTCCCAGGCACATACACACCTATCTAAACGCCCCTCCTCGGTGACAGTTTGGGTGCGATTGGGACACTGCAATTCTCCATGCGTTAAGCGACAACTTTTGTTTCACGTGCTATAACTAGCACTGTTTAGCCTCTCTGATAAGTGTGGACGCATGTTTTAGTAGGTATCTCAGACTGCTCTGCCCAGCTCAGCTCGACACAAGTCGCTGAAGCTTTCCTATTTATGGCTGCCATATGATTTTGTCATCAACAGTGTTAAAATCCTATCATCTTCTCTTGCCACTAGCAGGCTTCCCCCTTGCGCGCATACGAATGCTACACACGAATCATGCGCATGTTGACATGGGTTTAGGAACCATGGACTCTTCATCAAAATTGCTTACAATTTTGGCCGGCCGGACCTCGGACACCTGTCCCACCCCACACCTTTGCTTTTTGGGGCATATGACGCCGTAACATTGCAACTTCTACCTTTACCCATCGCATTCTTTACCCTAGATGATCTTACGCATTCCTCCACCGCTAAGTTTTGCTAGCTTTTCTTAGTATGTTTATAGATTACCTGCCACGCCTATGCAACAGTTGTGCGCCACGCATGCATGCTTCTATATGTTCCTAGGTACCGTCACTAACAGTGTTTAAGCATCGTCCCACCTTTCCTTTTGCCGAGGTGGCGATCATGAGTTAACGACTTTGGTGCATGGGTATGTTGTTCCCAACGCGACCAGCAACACATAGCAATGTTTTGACAGCTTTCGGGGCCAGCATTGGACCACATATGCATTTCCACTGAGACTACAGTAACTTCCTTTGCAATCTGCTTATACGCTTTAGTTCTTTAGCACTCCATAGCTAAGGAGTTGTTTGTGTTGTTCTCTTCCCAGGTGTTACTCCCTCTCACGCACTGTGGCAAAATACTGCTAACCTTTGTGACTGACGACTGTATATATGTATGCCTCTACGAGTCTCACATTAACAGTCCGCTCTAAACTATCACTCTATCCTACTTGCCAGCACGGCCGCAGCAGCTCAAGACGACGACTGTGGTACCGAATATGGGAAATGTAGACGTCGTCAGGACAGGACTTTTCCCCTTTTATCAATACGTGTCTCAACTTGCGGGAGATGGATCCTCCGGCATGAACTGACGTTCTTACACATAGCATTATGCTTTTCAACTGCATTCGTAGCCATTGGCCTTTAACACTCTCGATAAGTGTGATTCGCATGTTTTTCATGTTCTAGCATGTTGCCAGCCTATGTCCACCACCCTCACTTGCTTCGTTTTTTTAATTCCTCATGCATCTATTTAGGCGTCTAACTCCACAGTGCTAAACATTGTCACTTCCTGGTGCAAGCAATCCTTTCGGTGGTTCGCTATGAGTATAACTGGACATTTTTGGGCCACACTGGGGATGGTGTCTTAAGGACATCATTTCAACCGTCAAATGGTGACCCCCTTAGCTATCTGGCGACAGAACTTGGACGGCATTAATGCTGCAGTTACAGAAACTTACTTGTAGTCAATGCACTAATGTCAAGTCTCGTCTCCCCTTCCCCCCCCCCTTTCCCCCCCCCTCCCCTTAATTTCCGCCTCTTTCCCCCCCCATTTCCCCCCCCCCCAGCACTTACAGCTAAGGTTTGATAGCAGTCTGTAGTGATTCGTCTTTCTACGACATTGTTGCCCAAGACCAACTATTACACACTTGCTCCGACCCGATTTTGTAATATGCTCGTACCGGACTCTGCCCCAGACATTACACCAGTGTCAATCATGTCAACTTCTGGTGCCTAGAGGCTTCCCTGGGGCTTAAGTATAACTGACTTGCGTTCATGGGTATATTCCGGACATAAACCATATCAAAAGTGTGACGTTTGTGGCAGATTGGAACACTGCTGTCTGATCCTACCCGTAATTCCGCATTTTACACCCTTGCATTAATAGCAATGCTGCTGACTTACCCTACCGCTAATGTGTTTGCTAGCATGAATGAGCCTATTGTTTCTAGCATGTTCTAGCACCCCAAGGCCAATTTTACCTGTTCGTTGCTAATTAGTCGCCGCACCGTGTTAACATGTCACTCCTTCCTTGCCATAGGTGGCGCCCTATCACTAAAACTGAATTTCGTGCATGTAGCATGTCTGGTCAGCGCTGGGACTCCAGCTCATCAAAAATGTTAAAGTTTGGCGTTGCAGTTGGACATCTGCACCCATCGGTATGCGTACAAGACACTCTTGGTTTCACTGCAAATAGCTTATGATTTCAGCTTACGTACAGTCGTGCTAGCAGTTTTACGTATGTTTTCTAGCCAGTTGCTTCAGGACTCATGACACAAAGATGACTTGATCCGATTTTAATCCATTGTTCCTAGGCGTTCACCAAAACAGTGATTACTCGCATCACTTCATGTTACCACGTCCGCCACGCAGGTGGCGACTCACTGAGTAGTAAAATCGCATTGGGACCCCATGGGTATTTGTTCAGGACCATTTAACCACCTATGATACACACCGTTGTGCAAGTTTGTGGGCAGACTTGGACATGATGCCTGAGTACAGTAACTTCCTTTTTTCACTGCATGGTATAGCCCGCGTTTAGCCCACCCTTCTAGCTAAGGGCCTTGCTCGCTGTTAGTATTGTTCCTCCCTAGAAACGTTCCCGCACTACTGCAACAACAGTTGTGAGGGGGCGGGGGGGGGGGGGGGGTGAGCCTTCTTACTGCCCATAGTTCCTCGCGAGTCCTAAACAGTGCTTAAGAAGGAACTTCCTGTTGCCGCCAGAGGGTTGCGCTTGAGAAAAAGCTGATCTTGCGCGCAATGGGTATTTGGTTCAGGACCATAAACAAACTCCAAGTGCTGAAGTTCAGTGGGCAGATCAGACCTTGCTCTGCCGAGTACAACAACTTACTGGTCCTGGCGAAAATCTAAACTTGTGCAGCCGCCAGAGGAACGCCCCTTGATGAACCCAAACTCCACCAAATCTTCGCCAATCTTTAACGTCCAAAAAGGCCTTATGATTGGAAACCCGTAACCAACTTTTGAAGCCGGATCCACCCGCCAATACAAATGTTAGGAGGAGTCGCGTCAAACGCTACGAAGGCACTTGTGAAAATGTACACCAAAACCCACTGCACAAAAATCTTATTGTACACGTAAATGACCTAGTAATAACGTACCTTACTGGTGGGTTTTTGCGATTTCCCTTTTTGCTACCATATCGATCGACTTTTTCAGCGTAGGCAACTGGTGTTTACCACCATGTCGTACGATTTCGCTACGCATGTACGTACCCAAAACGCTAGCTAGTCCCCTCAGAGGCGCACTTACACGTTGACACATCTCTTCACCAGGTGGGCGCCCTACTCGACGACCCTTTTGCACACCACTAAACGTTGCTGCATTAAACCATCTATCACGATGCAAATTTTCCGCCCCCCCCCCCGTTCTGACCAGGGTCCTGATGGAACAGCTTTCACGAGCTTGTGGAGGACTGGGTTATGGACCCGCAAACAATCGCGTCAACTTGGAGAAGAACGAAGAAGAAGAATAACTTTAACGCGCACAGCATGCGACTTTGAAAGGGACCACTCGAATACAGGCTCCATAACGCCATCCCCCACGGGTCTTTCAGTAAGACCCCGGCAGAACATTGGCCGAAAGCCAATATTGCCTGTATAAGTGTGTAATGAAGGTACGGAACTATGTACAAGTCATCCTACTACTGCCTGCCAATCTTTCTGTCTGCCCCACGTCGGTGGCGCTTGCGACTCATAAGGACGTGGGATATTGTACGATCTCATGCACGGCTCCAGTCACACTTCTTAGCAAAAACATGAAATTTGGTGCAGAATGTACATGGGTGTTTGAGTTCAGTGTAAACGCATGATGTGTCCCCTCCTTGACAAACAGGTGGCGCTTTGGACTTATAAGTCCGAACTATTCGGCCATTTTGATCTAACCTTCAGGACTGCCGCATATTTTCCAACATATCGCTCGAAAGGTTGGCTCGCAGACTACTTGGACATGCATGTTAAAGTTAGTGATAAATAAAGCCTTTCCTGTTTTCCGCCCAGCAGTTGGTGTTTGGCGCTCTGATTATATCTGGAATTATTGGCTTTCGACTGTCTTCCGGCCATGGACCTCTTGGTGCCCAAAATGGAATATTGTCATGTGTAGTTCGTTGCTAAATCACATGTCCATTTCCTTTGCCCACGTCATTGGTGGCGCTATGACTAAACACTGAATGCAGGGGGACCTGAAGATCCCTGTAAGGGATAGGCCGTCTACCAAACTGTGAAATTTGGTGCATACCTTTGAACATGGCTATGTTGAGTTAGTGTAGAAGCATGCTGTGTGTCCTATGCCACAGGTGGCGCTCCCATGATCTATAACTGGATATGGCCTTTGAGATGTCTCAGGCCAGATTTCCTCTATGTCGCAATGGTATAGTTGCTATGTTTAAAGTTAGTGTAAACATGCCTTCTCCTGTTGCCACGATGGTGGCACGCTAGGTCTATACATGATCCCCCCCTTTCTCCCCCACCTGGGCCCCACAGGAGATCTGTTCAGGTCAGGAGCCTTATCAAACATGTGAAGTTTGGGGTAGATAGGACATTGCATATTTAAGTTAGTGAGCACCACTAACAAGCAACTGTCCTGTCCTGCCACACGGTGGCGTAGGATTATAAGGGAAATTATTGTGACCTTCAGATCGCTGTTCAAGGACAGTACTGTTCACTTAACATGTTGGAAGCTTTGGGGAAGAACGGCCTATTTAGTCGTTGAGTACAACATTTATTCCCACTGGCGAGGACATCGAAATTTGCTCAACGGCGCAATGGACTCATCACTTCACACGAAACACAAGATCTTACACAACTTCTTACAAACTTAAAGGCCCTTTAGATCAGATGACCAAAACAAAATGTTGATGTGTCATTAAAGTTTAGGAGTAGTGCGTTACAGCGTTATTAAAACATGTCACTTCAATCCGTTGTCAGACGGGTGGCCGACCTATGCACTATAACGAATAGGGACTGTAGATAGGTTCAGGTCAGGAAATTATCCCACACAAATATTAACTGTGTGGAGCAGATGGACATTGTATGTCGCTTGCGTTTAGCACTTCCTTTCATGGCGACCGATGATCGCAATTTGTTATGAAGCCCCCCCTCAATGGACACGTCCTTTACCGAAAACTCAAGATCTTCG
>JADLZN010001586.1:0-55160 GCA_018155175.1 Sinocyclocheilus anophthalmus | reverse complement strand
TGCAATTTTTTATAGTAGCAATGAGCAATCCATTAATAGTCAATATGTAGTAATATAAGCAAACCAAGTTTGCTTTTCAATATCCTTTCCTTCCTTCTCTCAAGACTCAGAATTCCTGGTTCCCTGTGCACAAGAGTAATTTGAGAAATCAGACCCTGGGGTGTTTTTAAACCAACCTACTCTTTTTTTTTTCTTCTTCATCATGTGACAATTTCCTCAATAGTTACTTTCGCCTAAACCCAACCACACATACACACCCCGAGGACAAGAGCGATTAGGTGATACATCAGCCTGTCCTCTGCCAAGAAAGACAGGGAAGGAGAAAGTGATGCAGGAGGAGGGCAACATCAGACGCTCTATGTGTGCGAGAGGGCAAATTTGATTGCCAATTACTCCCAGATTAGATGCATTTCCATTTGGAGTAGATGGGTTTGAGGTAGCAGCCAGAGGCTATTTGACCTCTGATGATTTAGGGGTGACCCATATGACCCAGAGAACATTATTCATATGATCAACCAGACAACAGATGCCACTTCCTGTTTAGTCCAAAAAAAAAAAGCACACACATGAAAGGACACCCACATATAGACGTTTTGAAGTCCTAATTTGATAAACCTCTACCCTGATGGTACAGTAATACAATCACAGCCAGTCCCCTGAGATCAGTCCTAATGTGATCTTCAGATAACCAAAGAGTGTGTAAAAGTGGGCAATTGGCTTATGTGGTGTCGCTAATTCGTTAAAATACAACTTCTGAAAATGGCAAAAATGACACAAAATTTGCAGAGAAAATAAAAAATAACCGACTTCCTGTTGGGATTCGGATTTTGCTCCTACATACTTTTTTGTAGGTATTGGTGTGTTACATGTGTGTACCGATTTTCGTACATGTACGTGAAACATAGCTCGAGGCGCACTCCGTTGAAAGTGAATAGGTGGCGCTGTCGAGCCATTTTGCCACACCCACTTCTGAAACCCATATCAGATGTAAATTTTCGCCAGTTCTGACACCTGTGGAAAGTTTCATGAGTTTTGGAGAATGTTTAGGCCCTCAAAAATGCGATTGATCTTAGAGAATAATAATAATAATAATAATTAAAGCTGCAAGCAGCGATGAACGGGCCCTCGCACCCGGGCTCACCGCCAGCGGGCGTCTTTAGTAAGACTGCGAACGGCGAGCAATATGCATCTAAAGTGGTAAATGAAGGAGGAATATGTCATAGTCATTTATATGTGCCAATCTTCCTGCTGCCAGCTGGTGGCGCTATGACTATAACTGGATTTTGGCATGTAGATTTCTTCAGTCCAGCACTTTTATCAAACATATGAAATTTGGTGCAGATTGAACATGGTATGTTTGAGTTAGTGTAAAGCATGATGTGTCCTATTGACAACAGGTGGCGCTATGATTATAACTGAATATTGGCATGTAGATGTTTTCAGGCCAGGACTCTTCTGGTGCCAAATTGGATCTTGTGTGCTATTGTTTAACGCGTTAGGTGTTTTTAAACGAGGCCATTTCCTTTCCAATGCTGGCTCTATGACATACGACAATAGGGGCATGAATGACACTGTTCAGGTTCAGGGTCGTTATCATACTTCTGTCGCACTGTTTGCGGGGTGGTAGATCGGACATTGCACTATTTTAAAGACGGTTTACTGTAATTACCACCAGCCATTTCCAGGGGGTTCTCTGTGCCTATGAAGTGTCTGCCGTTGTGTTGGCCCGACATCAGCGTGGTGCTATTACGTTACCCAATGGATTTGTGCTCTCGATCTTGTGTTCAGGCCAGACTGTTTTGAACATTCGCATGAAGTTTTGTTGGCGGGACCTGTCACATCTGCTCCGGACGACATTTTATGACTGAGTTTACTACCACGCCTTACTTCATCCTTATAATCTTTCCCACTGGCTGAACAGTATGCTCGAAATTTGTCACGGCACCATGGACTCAGCCTTTAACGAAAACACAAGAGCTTCACAACTTAACATCTTAAAGGCCATTAGATCAGACTGACCAAAAAAAAATGTACTCTAGTCATTAAGTCCTTACGGCTTAGGCGTCTTCGTTACATGCATAAAAACAGCTTGTCACTTCCTGTTGTTCAGGCAGGTGGCCTATTACTAATCACCTGATATGGGATAGTAATCATGTTCAGGTCACGGTACGATTTATCAAACCTATGAATTTGCGTGGAGGCATGATTGGACATTGCATCTCTGGTCTGCGTTGGGTCGTCTGTCTGTGGGTCCCGCTTATTTCTGCACCTGTTGCTGATCCCGAAGATCAATCGATTAGATCTCTTGCCACGGCGCAATGGACACGGCTTATAAACGTAAACCTCAGTACTCTCTTCGGCATATTCATACATACACAAAGGCCGTGGATGACTGAACTGTCGAACACTTCGTTTGTGGTGTCCGATTTCTTAATCTAGATTCTCTAGGAGGAGTTCGTTAAAATTCAACGTCTGAAAATGGCAAAATTACATAAAATTTGCAGAGAAAATTAAATATAACCGACTTCCTGTTGGCTTTCGGTTTTTGCTCCAATATACTTTTTTATAGGTATTTGTGTGTTACATGTGTGTACCGATTTTCGTACACGTACGTGAAACGTAGCTCGATGCGCAATCCTTTGAAAATTTGTAGATGGCGCTATCGAGCCTATGTGGCCTACCTTCCCGATGTAAAAAACCTATTACCCTGCGGCTTTTAGACGTGTTCCGGCCAGGACTCTTATCAAACATGTGAAGTTTGGGGAAGATTGGACATTTTATGCCTGAGTTACAAAAGCTTTTATGCCCGTGGCGAGACATCGAAATTTGTCACGGCGCCATGAACACATCCTTTAACGAAAACTCAAGATCTTCACAATTTAACATCACAAAGGCCTTTAGATTAGACTGACCAAAAAAAAAAAAATGTTGATGTCATTAAATTTTTAGGAGTAGTTCGTTACAGCGTAAAACCTGTCACTTCCTGTTGCCAGCAGGTGGCACTATGACCCCCCTAAAATAAACGAATATGTGCACTTTGATCTTTTCATGGTCAGGGAGTTCTTATTCAAACATGTGAGTTGGGGCAGATTGGACATTGCATGTAAAGGTACCTGCTAAACCAGTCCATTTTTCTGTTTTACATGCATTTCGCGCTACATAATCAGTAGAACAATGAAGCGTACTTGGTCTTGTAATTGTGCTGCTGCTTTCTTCAGACCAGGGCTCCTAATAGAACATGTGAAGTTTGTGGCTCCTTGGGCATTGCATGCATGAGCGTACAACAACTGCCTGTGTTCATGTCATAATAGCATGCTTAACACTTTATAAGTGTTCTAGCATGTTTCGTAATGTTTTTCTAGCATTTTTAGCACACAAGTGGCATATTTTACTGTATTGCTAATATGCATTACAGAGCGTTTTTTTAAACATGTCACTTCCTGTTGCCAGTAGTTGATGCTATGACTACAACTGAATATGAGCATGTAGATGTCTTCAGGCCACGACTCTAATCAAACATGTGAAGTTTGAGGCAATTTGGACATTGTATGCATGAGTTACAACAACTTCCTCTTTGATTGTGTTAATAGCATGCTTTAGCACGTAGCTATGTGTTGCTAGCATGTATGAGCACATTTCTAGCATGTTTAGCACACAATTGCATATTTTACTGTGTTGCTAATAGTGCAGCACAGTGTTAAACATGTAACTTCCTGTTACCAGCAGGTGGCGCTATGACTATAACTAAATCTTGGCATGTAGATGTGTTCAGGACAGGACTATTATCAAACATATTAAGTTTGGGGCAGATTGGACACTGCATGCCTGAGTTTTATACACTTCCTCTTTCACTGCATTAATAGCATGCTTTAGCACTTAGCTAAGTGTTGCTAGCATGTTTTAGTATGTTTCTAGCATGTTGCTAGCCTATTTAACACTTGCTGATGATTTTTAATATGTTCCTAGGAGTCCATAACAGTGCTAAACATGTAAGTTCCTGTTTCCAGCAGGTGGCTCAATGACTTTAACCGAAAACGGGCATGTAGATGTGTTCAGGACAGGACTCTTATCAAACTTGTTAAATTTGGGGCACATTGGACACTGCATGTCTGAGTTACAGAAACTTCCTCTTTCCCTGCATTAATAGCATGCTTTAGCACGTCATTAGACGCACAGGTCCTGTCTGTTGCCCACTGCCTGTGGGTTTGAGTATGTTTCTATCAAGTTCCACCTCATGAACATCGTGTGGCTGATGATTTTTAATATGTTCCTATAGTCCATAACAGTGTATCATGTCACTCCTGTCTGCTCGAACGGTGAGCGCTTATAGGAGAATACCTGACGTTGGGCATGGGGTATTGGTTCAGGATCATCACACCGTCTCAAACGTGTGAAGTTTGGGGCAGTTTGGACACTGCATGCCTGAGTTACAGTGACTTCTTGTTTCACTGCATTAATAGCATGCTTTAGCACTTAGCTAAGTGTTGCTAGCATTTTTTAGTATGTTTCTAGCATATTGCCAGCCAATGTAACACTTGCTGACGCTTTTTAATATGTTCCTAGAAGTCCATAACAGTGCAAAACATGTCACTTCCTGTTGCCAGAAGGTGGCGCTACTTACTATACTAAACGGTAAGGCACATGTGTTTCAGACAGAGATGCTTATCAACAATATTTCTTATACAAATTTGGGCTAAGATTGGACACTGTCATCGTGTTGAGTTTGCTGTAACTTCTTGTTTCACTGCATGTACATAGCATTCCTTTAGCTACTTGGTGGGGCTCGGTGGGGGGGGGGCTAAGTGTTGCTAGCATGTTTTTGTATGTTTCTAGCAAGTTGCCAGCCTATTAAACAGTTGCTGATGATTTTTAATATGTTCCTAGGAGACCATAACAGTGTTAAGCATGTCAATGTCTCCGGCTGTTCTGCCTCTCCAGCACCCCCAGTGGCCGCTAGGAGATATACCTGATTTGGGTTTGGGAATGTGTTCAGGACATAACACCTATCAAATGTGTGAAGTTTGGGGCAGATTGTACACTGCATTCCTGAGTTACAAAAACTTCCTCTTTCACTGTATTAATATCATGCTTTAGCACTTAGCTATGTGTTGCTAGCATGTTTCAGTATGTTTATAGTGTGTTGCTAGCATATTTTACACTTGCTGACGCTTTTTAATATGTTCCTAGGAGTCCATAACAGTGTTAAGCATGTCACTTCCTGTTGCCAGCATGTGGCGCTATGAGAATAACTGAATTTTGGCATGGGTATTTGCTCAGGACATAACACCCATCAAACATGTGAAGTTTGGGGCAGATTGGACACTGCATGCCTGAGTTACAGTAACTTCCTCTTTCACTGCATTAATAGCATGCTTTAGCACTTAGCTAAGTGCTGCTAGCATTTTTTAGTATGTTTCTAGCAAGTTGCCATCCTATGAAACGTTGCTGACGCTTTTTAATATGTTCCTAGGTGTCCATAACAGTGTTAAACATGTCACTTTTTGTTGTCAGCAGGTGGCGCTATGACTATAAATTAATTTGGTTATGGGTTTTTGTTCAGGACATAACACATTTCAAACGTGTGAAGTTTGGGGCAGATCAGACCTTGCTTGCCTGAGTTACAACAACTTCCTGTTTCATGGCGAAACATCAAACTTTGTCAGGCCGCCAGAGACACGCCCCTTGATGAAAACTCAAAATCTTCGCAATTTAACGTCACAAAGGCCTTCTGATGACCCTACCACATTTGAAGATGATCCGAATAAAACTGTAGGAGGAGATCGTCAAAGTACGAGGCCTGGAAATGACAAAAACTGCACAAAAATTGTACAGTAAATTCAGAATAACGTACATCCTGTTGGGTTTTGTGTTTTGTACCAAGAGACTTTTTTGTAGGTATTGTTGTGTTACATGTGTGTACCGATTTTCTTACATGTACGTAAAACGTAGCTCGAGGCGCACTCCGTTGAAATTTTACAGGTGGCGCTATCGAGCCATTTTGCCACACCCACTTCTGAAACCCATATCAGATGTAAATTTTCGCCAGTTCTGACCCGGGTGGAAAGTTTCATGAGTTTTGGAGAATGTTTAGGTCCTCAAAAATGCGATTTACTTTGGAGAAGAAGAAGAAGAAGAAAAATAATAAGAAACGGAGCAATTCCAATAGGGTCCTCACCCCATCGTGCTCGGCCCAATAATAATAATAATAATAATAATAATATTAAAGCTGCAAGCAGCGATGAAAGGGCCCTCGCACCCGGTGGCTTTAGGAAAACAGCAAACGTCGAGCAATATGCATTTTAAAGTGGTAAATGTAGGAGGAATATGTCATAGTCATTTATATGTGCCAATCTTCCTGCTGCCAGCTGGTGGTGCTAGACATAGTCTCAGAAAAATGTTTGCAGGCATCTCATTTTTCATGGTGTCTTCTTCAGATTTGAAATATAAACTCATGAGGCATGTGACTTTCAACCCATTAATTTTCTGGATCGCTCAAGGACTGATTTCATGTATTTGTATATTTAAAAAACATTCAGTGTGGTACAATTTTTTTCAAGGCACTTCAGTGTCTATAACTTTATCTTTTTGAGCATTATCAACTCTGGATGATGGATAGTAAACAACTGATAGCTGCTCATTCAGTCAGTAATCACATGCTGATGGCCGGTCATAGAGATGATAATCATACAGATGGCCGGCAATATAGTCAATAATCACACTCTAATGGCCGTTCATAGACCACATTCACACTGATAGCTGCTCATTCAGTCAGTAATCACATGCTGATGGCCGGTCATACAGATGGTAATCATGCAGATACAGCCACATTCCCCACAAAACACACACATATATGAAAAATGTTGAATAGGGAAAAAATAATTATTTGTGCAAAAAGCCGATCGCTAAGTTATGCTCCCATCAGATGACAGGTGCGTCACGAGCCGTCACGAGAGAGCGCCAGAATTCAATATTCTGTGTATCTTTGACTTTTTTTTTAGTGGCCTCATTCTGCTTGTGACACTGTATGCTACAAAACCATGTCCCTTTTTACTACCAAGATGTAGTTTTTTGAGCGTAAGTTATTCCATAACGGATACAAACAGTAACTGTCACCGAAGAAATGAGACGTAAACAAAGGAATTACCATCCATATTACAATGTTATCGCTTCATGGACTGAAATTGCTCTATGGGATGTTGTTCAGTGGACCCTTACCTTTCTAACTAAACCAGGATTTACAGCTGTGGATGCATTTGTGACTCGCTATTACGATGAATCTGGTACATACTGCATTTTGATTATGCATGTTTTGATGTGTATCGCTTACACAAATTTAGCAAATACATTCTTTATAAGCTTTTCATTGAAAAACAGCGATCTATCGTCGATGCTTGAGGCCTAGACCTTTAGAATGATATATCGTTTGTCAAGATGAATTATGTCCCTTTTCATTTAATCTATTCATAAACATTGACACGTGCAAACAAAGAGCGTTCAGCGTGCCGGTGTTCTGACGAGCTGTGCTACCCGGTCAGATTTTGCTACCTCCCCATTAAAACAGATGGTAGCATAATTTGATAGCGAAAGTGCTACCTATCAGATTTTGCTTTCAGCATGATATTAATGTGGTGTGAGGTTTTATTAACGTGTACACTTACCCCAACCCTAAACCTACCCTTACAGTAGGATAAGTACAGTGTTGGTAGCATAATCTGATAGGTAGCAGTATTTGTCAGAACACCGGCGTCCGGGTGTGGGTTAACAGGTTTAAATGTGTTAGTGTTATGTGTGTAATAAATGGGAAAGTGAAGTGCAAGAATAAGTCACATGGTTTTAAATAAAGAGAAAGACACTTTATTGTTTTAGAAAGAGACAACATGTAATGGACATTATTGGGAACAAAGTTGGCCTAAGAAATGTTCATGGGTTACTTAAACATGTTTTTTTTTGTGCTGGAAAGTGACAAAAATGCCAGAGGAACTGCTGAAAGTAAGTAAAAAGTTTGTGTTTTCCTTGCTGATTAAGGTGGAGGCCATCATGTTTGTATAGGTGGTGGACTATTTTTCCATGTTTGAGGAAAGGTTTTGTTGTGTTCAGAAAGATGATGTTGCCTGTTTGCATAGTCCAGTGGTGAAGCATGGTGTTGTATTGTTTCACTGATGTTTTTTTTGTTGAGTCATCTGTAAGCCGTGGCAAGACAGCACTAATTGCAAAATACAGAATGTGAGGAGTTGCTTGAGAGATTGAAGTTATTAGTGCTTTCATTCGTTGGATGATCAGCGATGGAGATGCTCCACTTGCAATGTCATTTGTTCCGATGTGGAGTAGTACCACTGCATTGTTGTGTATTGTCTCAAAGTGGTATATGTGTTGTTTAGCAGATCTCTCAAGAGTAGTGCCTGGGTGTACCCAGCATTTTGCAGCTGGTAGGTAGTCCTCAATACCACGACACATGGAGTCTGTTAGCAAGCAGACTTGAAGTCCTTGTAGGAGAGAAGGAAAAAATGTGTTAGAAAATGTAAAATGGAGCAAGAATTTATGGAATAGGATTTTTTTTATAGTGTTACTAGTGCAAATATTTATTGCTTACCTTGGGGTACGTGGAAAGTTCTTTTGTTGATTGTAGATGTTATTGATCTTTCTTCTGTAGAGATACAGAGAAGGCTAGTTAATATGAGAGTCATAGTATGTATAATGTTAGAGAGATTGTATGAAATGTGGTATTGCTATGTTAAGTTACCTTGTTGTTCCATAGTTGTTTTTAGGATGCATCAGAAGCACGAGCGGTGAGAAAGGTTGCCTTTTAAATAAATCTATGTAAGGTTGGCCTTTAAAGGTTAAAGTAGGAGTCAACAGTAAGGGGTGGAGTTAAGAAGATAGTGGGCAGGGTTGGGGGCAGTGTACGTGTGCAAGTGTTGTGTTATTAGTATTACAGTATATTACTTTATGTTAGCAAAAAGTTTATGTATGAAATGTTTTAATGGTTTTTAGAAGTGATTGTTAATTGTAGCTGTAGTGTATAACAAAATAGTAAATGGTTATAATAGTTGAATGGATATAGTGAAAAGTTTAAATGAAGTGTAGTTGTGATGCATGGATGCTGTGAGCATATTTATAAGAAACAGTATATGGATAATAAGAAGGCAGTGTAAATAAAGTATATGGTAAGATGTTATGATAAGTAACATGGAAGATAGATATTTGTCAGTAATACAATGTGGTAATAATATGTAACGTACTTATGTGTTTTAAGGGGGAGATGGTAATATGGAATCTTTTTGTAATGCTTGTGGTGAAAGCACAGCATAAAAAAGCAAGTATTTTGTTGTATTTGAATAGATAACTATTATCAGGAAGGGAGGGTGTGGGAAAAATTAGGTTAAAAGTAGCAAGGGTAAACTGGATTGTTGTATATTTGTAGCGATTTTATGAATGTATGCAGAAAAAATTGAAATGGCATTTTGACAAGAGAATAGTATTGTAGGGTTAGGGTTAGAAATTTGTTTGGGGTTGCTCATTTTGTCAGGCAAGGTATTTTTTATTATTGTACATTAAGGTGATATGCGTGTTGGATATTTAGTTGTAGTTTTAATAAACATAGACCACAACACAAAAAATAACTTTATAACTCATTGGTTCCGTCATTGGTTTTGCAGATTGTTATGTATTGCAGGGGGAAAAAATGTATGGAATTATAGAAAGAGTTCTATGTTTACATGTGAGGAAAAGACTAAATGAAAATTAATCCTATATGAGAAAAGTCAAATAAAAGTAGAGGAAGAGGATTAAGAAACGTTAGATGTTTGTGAACAATAGTGAAAGTGCGAAAATAAATTTTCATTGATCTCTGTAAACTTTTAAGTGTTGCTTTTGGACTACATCAATCAAGTGATATTTCTTGACTTTTACCTTGAAGTAGTTGACACATATGTAGAGTGGAGGCAGACGGATAATCCTCTTAACGACTTTCTTTTGTGTATTTGTGCGCTGTACAGACAGTGTCTGTTTTTGATTGTGATAGTGTGGACTTCAGGTGCAAAAGGAAAAGTACAAGAATATAGTAGAGTATATTTTATAAAAAAAAGTGGTGAAATATAGATGGCAGAGTGAACATTTTACTGTTGTATATGTTGGCATTAAACACTTAAACTGTAATAGTGTTTTTAAATTATTAAATTATAACTAGTTCAAGGTATTTATTATACTCCAGAACACCTGAGAAGAGATGATGCCAATCCCTCAGAGGACCTCAGATGATGCCAACTCTGAAACACAACAGACTACCAAAAAAAAAAAAAAAAAAATAAAAAAAAGGAAAAAATCAAGATAGGGTCAGGTGACTACAAGGGTGAGGACCGCAGAGATAAGGGCTGGGGGAAGAGGGGGTCATATCAGCGGTGCCTAGCGTCTATGGCGTGAAGGGATTGTCCTTGGTACAATTTCTGCCCATTACCATTTAACAGACAGCACCACGGAGAACGACCACTAATATGGTAGAAACTTAAGGGCGGGAAGGCGGGGCAACGATATTGTATTGTGAAAAGGCGGGCCTTCTGTCATCCTCGGCAAATAAACTTGAATTGAATTGAATACTTTAGGTGATATATGTAAATATAGACCACAGTGCAAGAGATAAGTACTGAAGGAATGTGAGGTGACTTTGAAAGGAGAAAAAAAGGGAAAATAAAATGTTTGATACATTATAGTAGTGTATATAAAACAAGACATTTTTATTTGTGTAGTAGGTTAGTATTTTAAGAGAATATTATGTTTTGTAATATTTTTTGTGTGCTTTATGGTAAAAGTTTGCTCTTGAGTAATGCAGGTACTGTATTAGTGTAAGGACTGTTGTACTTTAGTATACATTGATGCCTCTGTTTTGTGGATGGGGGACAAAGTGTGAAGAGGTGTGGTTTTTGTTGATTGTGCAAAGAGGTTACATTTTCAGCAAACACAGAGGTAAGAAGAGTTGTCTTTTTTGTGCTTTTATTTCAGTGAATGCAGGGTATCATTTATTTACATTGCTGTATGTGCATAATTTCACTAATGTGATTAGAAAGGTTAGAGTGCAATGTGTTCCATGTATTTGTTATATGAGAATGATTTGTAATTGTAAAAAGTGTCATATTCATACCCTATAATATTACTGTTGAGAATTAGTGTTATTTTATGTGTTTTTGATTATATGTAAAGACTTGTGACTGGTTAATGTTAAGTTGTTACACATTTAAAGAGTTTCTGCTGTGTTGTTTATTTGTGGTTATTGTGGTGTAGAGTATTCTGGTGGAGTGGCTACTAAGGAAGAATAATGTTTATTTTTTGTCAGTCAATGAGCAATAGTTGTGTTATTGGTAATGTTTGCTACACTGGTTTTTAGAACTGTTTTAGTATGTAGGCCTGCCATTATTTCAAATGTGGGTTGAGTAAGATGGGCAAAATGCTTTAAAACAAACTTTTTTTTTGTTGCAGAAAGCAAAACTGTAAAAAGAATCCAGCCGTTTCAACTTAAAAACTTAATTCAGTTGCTGCCTTAATTTTTTAAGTAAAATAAACTTGTAACAGTACAAGTAATTTCAATTCACTAAATGAGTAACTCGCTTGAATGACTTGTAGTTTTTAAGTTATATAACGTATATTTTAAGGCAGCAACTGTACTGAAGTATTTAAGTTGAAACAGCTGAATTTTTTTTACAGTGAACATGACTAATAAATATTTTGTGAAAGGTTAATTTCAATGTGTTCAATGCATGTAAACATGTTTTAAGTTTATTGAATATTTTTTTGTGTGGAAAACATGATGAATTACTTGAAAATGTTTTTTGGGGTTTAGTACGTCATTCAGGGAGATTGATCAGGATAGTAAATGGTGAAATTAAATGTTATTGTTTTTCAGCATTGTGGCTGAATGTAGCTGTCTTGTGGATGGGGCGGGGGGTGGGGGTGGGGCAAAGTGTGACGAAGGGGTGTGGTTTTGGGAAGTTAAATCTATTGGTTGGAAGGGTGGTTGTTGTGTTTCAAATAGTTGAATGTAGAAACAGACTATTTTCAGCAAACGCAGAGGTAAGAATCTTTTTTGTGCTTTTATTTCAGTGAATGCAGGGTATCATTTATTTACATTGCTGTATGTGCATAATTTCACTAATGTGATTAGAAAGGTTAGAGTGCAATGTGTTCCATGTATTTGTTATATGAGAATGATTTGTAATTGTAAAAAGTGTCATATTCATACCCTATAATATTACTGTAGAGAATTAGTGTTATTTTATGTGTTTTTGATTATATGTAAAGACTTGTGACTGGTTAATGTTAAGTTGTTACACATTTAAAGAGTTTCTGCTGTGTTGTTTATTTGTGGTTATTGTGGTGTAGAGTATTCTGGTGGAGTGGCTACTAAGGAAGAATAATGTTTATTTTTTGTCAGTCAATGAGCAATAGTTGTGTTATTGGTAATGTTTGCTACACTGGTTTTTAGAACTGTTTTAGTATGTAGGCCTGCCATTATTTCAAATGTGGGTTGAGTAAGATGGGCAAAATGCTTTAAAACAAACTTTTTTGTTGTTGCAGAAAGCAAAACTGTAAAAAGAATCCACCCGTTTCAACTTAAAAACTTAATTCAGTTTCTGCTTTAAATTTTTAAGTTAAAATCAACTTAAAAGTACAAGTAATTTCAATTCACTAAAATGAGTAACTCGCTTGAAATGACGTGTAGTTTTAAGTTGATATAACTTAATATTTTAAGGCAGCAACTGTACTGAAGTATTTAAGTTGAAACAGCTGAATTTTTTTACAGTGAACATGACTAATAAATATTTTGTGAAAGGTTAATTTCAATGTGTTCAATGCATGTAAACATGTTTTAAGTTTATTGAATATTTTTTTGTGTGGAAAACATGATGAATTACTTGAAAATGTTTTTTGGGGTTTAGTACGTCATTCAGGGAGATTGATCAGGATAGTAAATGGTGAAAGTAAATGTTATTGTTCTTCAGCATTGTGGCTGAATGTAACTGTTTTGTGGATGGGGGGTGGGGGCAAAGTGTGAAGAAGGGGTGTGGTTTTGGGAATTTAAATCTATTGGTTGGAAGGGTGGTTGTTGTGTTTCAAATAGTTGAATGTAGAAACAGACTATTTTCAGCAAACGCAGAGGTAAGAAACTTTTTTGTGCTTTTATTTCAGTGAATGCAGGGTATCATTTATTTACATTGCTGTATGTGCATAATTTCACTAATGTGATTAGAAAGGTTAGAGTGCAATGTGTTCCATGTATTTGTTATATGAGAATGATTTGTAATTGTAAAAAGTGTCATATTCATACCCTATAATATTACTGTAGAGAATTAGTGTTTATTTTATGTGTTTTTGATTATATGTAAAGACTTGGGACTGGTTAATGTTAAGTCGTTGAACATTTAAGGAGTTTCTGTTGTGTTGTTTTTTGTGGTTATCATTGTGGTGTACAGTAGAGTATTCTAATGGATTGTGAGTGGCTACTTGAAGGAAAAATAATGTTTATTTTATGTCAGTCATTGAGCAATAGTTCTGTTATTGGTAATGTTTGCTATGCTAGTTTTTAGTATGAAATAATTGTGTTATGTAAAAATGAGTTAAAGCTACATTACTAATAAATATTTAGCAAAAGGTTAATTTCATTGTGTTCAATGCATATATACATCTCTAAGTGAAGTTTTTTTAAATTATTTTTTTTGTGTGCTCAACATGAGGAATTACCTGAAACAAATGTTTAGGGTCAAGTACATTGGTACATTGTAGTACATTGGAGAGGTTGATTAGGATTGTAAATGGTGAAAGAAAATTTTATTTTCTGCATTGTGGCTGAATTATTCATTTGTATTTCACACGTGTGCAAAAACAAAACAAAAGCTCTGTTACAGTCAGACCAGTGCATAAGTGTATGTGTATGTGTCTATTTTGTTCTTGTTATGTTGCAGAATGTAAGCTCCTAATTGCTATGCAGTTTTTGGCATTGTGGGTGATTTGTAGATATAATTTGTGGACAAAAAAGACCAGTTTCATATGCAGTGCTTATTTTTTTGTGATGCTACATAAAGACTGTTGTATCAGTGTCAGCCTTATAAAAATATAATATTAAATCAAAGGTATAAAACAAAAACAATGGTCATTACACCTGTAAAGGAAACAGTTGACTAATATGATTTTTGTTGTAATTGTGCTGTTAGAGTTGTGTATAAAGGTAGGCTATCAATAAATGTGAACAATGTTATTTTTTGTTTATTTTTGACAGTTCAGCATATAATAAAAGGAACAAGGCTCCTACATATTTCAAGGCCCTCTGAGAAGTTGACTAGACGAAAACAGAACTTGGTGGGAAGCAAGGCAAGTTATTTTAATTGTTGATGAATTGCACATTATCATTAATGCCTAATTGTCTTTAAAAATCATGTCCCTGTATTTAGGTTCAGAAGTAATATACTGTGTGTGTGATTGTGTGTTGTATGTGCATAAAAAATGTATACTTATTTAGACTAAATAAGGTTAAATATTATGTGGTAAGCAGCAGGAGGAAATACATTGCTTTCTGACTCTTTTTAGTTGTAAGGATTGTGGAGTAGAGCAGTTTGGAAGATTTTGAGTGGCAATTTGAATGAAGACTAATGTTTATATTATGTTAGTCATTGAGCAGTAGTTATGTTAGTTTTTGAAACTATTTTCAGTATACATGATTATTCAAAATGTGGGGTCACTAAGATTTGCAAAAGGTTTTTGAAAGAAGTTTTGGTAACACTTTCTATGAAGCCCATAGTTATAATACATTATAAGGGTATTCTTAAGGCATTATAATGAATGCATAATACATTATAAAAAAATTAATCAAAATTAATATTAGCCTCACATTGAACACTCAAATAACACTCCACACCTAACCACTCACAAGATGTAGTAAGATACTGTGCAGATCTTAAATAAACAAAGTCACGATATGAGATAATCCATTATAAATTAAGTGGATTTAATATGGTGTTCATTGTGTTATAAATAATCATAATCTTAAAAGCTATAACCACAAATGCGTAAGCATTATAATGTATTATAATTGTTGTTATGATTATTTATAAGATTATATAACATATAAGGTTTTTTATAATGCATTATGCATTCATTATAATGCCTTAAGAATACCCTTATAATGTATTATAAATATGGGCTTCATAGAAAGTGTTACCGAAGTTTTATGTCTACAGAGGCTGCATTAATGTGAGGTTGAATTTTCTACTTTCTCCATTGTTTTGTATTTTACTATATTCTGGTTTGTGTTTTGCTTCTATGTTTTGGAATCTCACTCTGTCATTGCTGTGTAGCCTACTTGATGATTTGTAGATACTTAGTTTCATGTGCAGTTTTAAGCTTATTTTTGCAATGCTTCTTAAACAATTTTGAATGTGTAGCTGCGTGATGAAAAATTTATTAAAAAAAAAATAATTAAACAGTAAAAGTCATTACAATTTCAAGGGAAGTGATTGACTATTGTGATTTTTATTTAATTTTTTTATGATTTTGTTATTCAAGTTTTGTATTTTTATGTTACGTATGTGTACAATATGATACAAATAAACAATGTCATGTGTTTCTTTTTACAGTTCACCGTATAATAAAACGATTGAGGTACTTCATATTACAAGGCCCTTTGAGATTCTGAGTAAAAGAAAAGAGAACTTGGTGGGAAGCAAGACAAGTACTTTTTAATTGTTGTACATTCCAAACAACTGTTAGTCATTATGTTTAGTTATTTTTGTGGCCAATCGCTTGTTTGGAGATATGTTCGAATAAACATCAGCTTGCATCATATTGTTAAAAACGTATGTCTGTGTTTTAAGGTTGAATAGCAATATTTAATATACATAATTTTTTTTCTATGATTTTCTATATTTTATATTTTTGTAATAACTTTTACTTTCTCTAGTATAAAAGAACACATTTATTTGACCACAGATTATACATATTATACTTTTTTGATTTAGCCTGTTAAAATTGACCATTTACAGTTACTACTATTATAAAAATAGTTATAATTAGGTTTACTATAGGTTTGGTATAATTTTTATACATTAAGAAATATAATGTGAATAAAGATGTGAATCTGAGAGGGTTGTTTCTTTTTGATGAGTGGATACACTGATTTTAAATGCCGTATGTTTTCACTTGTGTATCATAGGAGAAAAAGTTAAAATACATTTTTGAGAAGAACATATAATATATATAAATATAATATATTATATACACACACACACACCCACAACACACACACACCACACACACACCCATATATATATATATCTAGATATATATATATATATATATATTATATAGTTATATATAAGATATACATACATATATCTATATCACATATATATATATACTCTAATATTCTGATATATTATACATTATATTAGATTTCACTGATGATTTGAATCAAAACTGTCGTGATTATTGCAAGGTAAATGCTTGTATTTTTCCAGGAATGTAACTTGACAGTTTTGTAATGAAAGTAAAGAAAGAAAGAGAACATATAAATAACTAACCATACACTCCAAGCTATCCTTCATATGCCGTATTTTCCTTTCAGTATAGAAAAAGTGGTGAGTATACTCTTAATGTATACTCCATTTATAGACATTCTAATTGAAAAAGGTCTGTTTATTTTATTTGCCCTTATATCCAAAAATAATAAACTATCATATCTTAACCCTGTCCCATTTAAACGAAAATGGAATATCATTATGGATAGGCTAGTTTGTATGTATGTTTATTTATTATTCAGATATCTATCTATCTCTATCTACTATCTATATATATATCTATATATATATAATCAGAATTATATATATAATACACACACACATGTATATATGTATGGAAAAAGGCAAAGTTCAAGAGGTCATTGGACAATGGTTTAATTCAAAAGTTTATAGCAAGGCAATGATATTTGTGTGCTTACCAGTTTATCAGGTTTAATTGTTAGTAAATAAATCTCTTACCACATTTATATTGATGTAAGCAGAATATAATGGATTTTCCCCTTTAGAATGGTGTTTAAAAAAAGTATTCATGTCTTTTCCTTTATTGTAGATGCCGAGAAAGAAGGGGTTTCGTATGCGGCGCACACAAAGATGCATCAAAAGTAAGAGCGATGCTAGTGCATGTATATGTTTAGAAAAATTGCAGCTTTCTGTTGTAGCTGGGACAGCAGATGTAAGAGCTTCACCTTTGAGTTGTGATGCATTGATTGGATGTTGTGCTGTGGCTGCAATCAAACATGTGATTGCTCCAGTGTGTACATGGGCACAGACAGATATTGATGACATATGTGTGGAAGGGAACAAATTAGCCCAATATATAGTTAAGGCAAGTCAGAAAAGAGAATGTAAACGGAAAGAGTTGTGTAAGTTGATTAAACAGCACAATGTGTTTGGCAGTAAGTGGAATGTAGAAATTGGTTTGCCAGTGTACAAAGATTTTGAATTGTTAGAAGAGGAGAGCATGATGTATGAAAAACTGCAAGAATATTTGTTAAGGGATGGAATGTGTCTGCTAAACCTTCACAGCGCAGTTAGTGCCGTCATTCATCACAAAGATTATTTTGTGGTGGTTGATTGTGCCACTCGTGATGTGTTTGGGATGGCATCTGCTACTGGCACATCTGTGGCTGTTTTTAACACATGCCTTAATGATCTGATGGTTCATATCAGGAATCTAAGGAACTCTTTAGATGCACAGTGGTATGCCGTTAGTAGCATTTCTGTGAAGACAGGTCAAGAAGATCATGCTTGTGGTACAGAGTTTCCAGACAGCGATGTTGACATCAAAGGTGTTGATGAGTTTGACAATATAGGCACTGAAGTTGTAGCTGAGTTTGAGGATAGCACTTCTGTCAGACTTAAAAACATTGTAAGAGGATCATTTCACCAGGGGAATGACCAGTTTAAATATCGAGGAGTTCAATGTATGGCAATAGCTTTAGTAAGCCTAGCAAAGCATACAGTTAATAGTGCATTCTCATGGCAGACAAAAGACCTTGACAGAGTTGTTGTTTTAGGCGACGAGTTGTACACAGCTTTGCGAGACACTAACAGGATTAGACACTCGTCCAATCTGTTGGGCATTCCTGATTTGCCAAAACAATCAGTTATTGATGGAGAACATTTTTTGTTTGAATATGGTGACTTTGTCAGTGGTGATGTAAATGTTGTTGAAGGTGAATTTATTGAGAGTGGTGCCTGCAGCAGTCTATCAGTTGGACTGGAAAAGGTTTTTGCACAGTATGATGCATGTCTTTTGACAGTGTGTAGCAATACGTGTGCAATCATCTCTCAAAACGGACAGTATGCATTGGTTGACTCTCATGCACGAAGTGCTCTTGGCATGGTTGATGGAAATGGAAGAAGTGTTGTTGTATATTTTTCTTCTCTTAAAGAGTTGTTCAATCACATTTGCCTTTTAGCTAAAGGGCTCAGTAAGAAGCAAAAACTTTTTGAAATAGCTGGCATCTGTGTCACTATTACAACTGTGAAACTTACACAGGACAATGCATCAAAAATAAAAAATGAGAAACATACAAAGTGTGTAAGACTGGCAGAGAGCTATAAAGACTCTGACGAGACATTTGAAATTGAGCTTGATGAGGATTCCGCAAAAGATCTGCCAGCAAATGATGCAAGAACCAAGTGTAATATTTCAGTAAGTAATTGTCCTTCAAAGAAACTAAAAAGATATGATGTTTTTGAAGTTAATTCAGATGTTGAGTTTGTTAGTGATGTAAAAAAGAAAAACATGATATTTAGTCCTATTTGTAAGCATGTTTGTCAAACTTTGTGTACTCGTTTAAAGGTGGATTTTGAAAAACTAAATGTTCCAGTATTTACACACGTTGGCTCATTAGGAGTTCCATGCAAAAATGACAGTATAGTAGCTGATGGGAACTGTTTCTTTCGAGCCATCTCTCAAGCTGTAAGTGGCACACAAAAGTATCATAGAAAAATACGACTTGCTGTTGTGCAACAATTGGAAGAGAATAGTGAAAAATATCAAACAATTTTGAGAAGAGAGTATACCTCAGTATCAGAATACATTAACAAGTCTAAAATGAAATATGTTAATAGCTGGGCGACGGAAGTTGAAATACAAGCAACAGCGGATTATTTAGGAATTGATGTTTTTACATTTTATGATGGTCGTTGGTTAAAATACAGTTGCAATGGTGCACTTTTGTCAAAACACAGCATCTACTTAGAAAACTGTCATGAAAACCATTATGAGACTGTAGTTTGTGTTAATGAGCCTGAACTACACAGTTGTTATGGCTACTGTAAAATCAGTACATCTTTCATTGAAGGATACAACATTAGAGCAAATATTGAAAAAGAAAATAATGTTCAAGGTTTGGAAAACAAGAAACATCTTATTACTAAGGAAATGCACCATAGTGTGTTAAAAACAATGCATAATGACACATGTTGTGCAGCAATAATGGATCCAGATGTTGAAGTTGTGGAAAATGTAGATCAGATGACATTCACATATAGTCCTCTATCTATGGTAGTTACACAAACATTATGTAATACATTTCATTTGAATTTTGAAAGAGAAAATATACAAAAATCCACTGTTTATGGATCTTTAGGTGCTGTTTGTAAGACGGAAAAAGTTGTAAAGGATGGCAATAGTTTTTTTAGAGCAGTGGCACAAGTAATTACCGGTTCTGAAAAGAGTCATCGGAAAATAAGACTTGCTGTTGTGAAGTATATGGAAAATCACAGTGAAGAACACATGAAGTTAGTAGCTAAAGAATTTGCTTCAATGTCAGAATATATTTCCAAATCACAAATGCAATATGTTGGATATTGTGCTTCAGACATAGAATTTCAAGGTACAGCTAATGCTTTAGGAGTAGATCTATTTATATGTACTAAGGGAAAATGGGTCAAATACAGTTGCATGAGTGCATTGTTGGGAAGTGATGGAATATATTTAAAACATTGTGAAAATAATAATTTTGAGCCAGTAATTTGTGTTCAACATGTTGAGAAAAATGTTTGCTTTGATTTGTGCAAAGTGGGTAATTTGCCTGAAACACAGTTTATGTGTAGAAAGAATTCAAAAAGTCAAACAGAAATGCCTGCAAATAGTTCTATTTCAAAAAACTATATATTTTTTTCTAAGTACTATAAAAGAAAATTGTCCTTCCAAAAAAACATTCAATATCAGGAAAATTTGTTGCATAAGGAAAACAAAAAAGTCATGAGCAAAACTAAGTATCAAGAAGATCTGTTGTATCAGGAAAAGAAAAAGAATGTTAGTAAAAGGAAGTATCAGAAATATGAGTTGTATAAACAAGTGAAAAAGGAAATTAGCAAAAGGAAGTATCATGAAAATGTGTTGCATAAGGAGAAGGTAAAATATATGAACAAAAGAAAGTATCAAGAAAATGTGTTGTATAAAGAAAAGGTAAAGGATACAAGCAAAAGAAAGTATCAAGAAAATGTGTTGCATAAAGAGAATGTAAAGGATATGAGCAAAAGAAAGTATCAAGAAAATGTGTTGCATAAAGAGAATGTAAAGGACATGAGCAAAAGAAAGTATCAAGAAAATGTGTTGCATAAAGAGAAGGTAAAAAACATGAGCAAAAGAAAGTATCAAGAAAATGTGTTGCATAAAGAGAAGGTAAAAAACATGAGCAAAAGAAAGTATCAAGAAAATGTGTTGCATAAAGAGAAGGTAAAAAACATGAGCAAAAGAAAGTATCAAGAAAACGTGTCACAGGCAGAATGTAAAGGCTATTAGTACAAAAAAGTATCATGAAAATCCTGAGCATAAGAAACGTGTTAAAGTAGGTATGCAATTTAAAAGGCAACAAATGAAAATTAAAGCAGAACAGTTTGATTTTGTTATGCAGCGTTTTTTGGATTTGGTAAAAGATGGACCAGATTTTGTGTGTTGTGTTTGCCAAAGATTGTTATTTCGACATCAGGTTTTAAATTGTAATAAAGATTATTATGACAAAAAAACAATAGCTTTGAATTTTGGTAAATGTGTCACTGAAGAATATTTACACAAATGTGAAAAGACCTGTGTAATGCCATGTCAGTGGCTGGATACACCTAGAGGCAAGCTGTGGATTTGTTACACATGTCATTATAAGATTAACAAAGGTGAAATACCACCTGAATGTGCGAGAAACCATTTGAAAGTTCATCCCATTCCACCAGAATTGTCATGTTTGAATAGCTTAGAGCAACATTTGATTGCATTACATATACCGTTTATGAAAATGTTAGCATTACCCAAAGGGGGGCAAAATGGAGTACATGGACCCATAACATGTGTTCCTGCAAATATTGTGCAAACGTCTAACTTGTTGCCTCTTTCTAGTATGGAAGGTTCTTTGTTGCCTGTAAAATTGAAGCGTAAGTTAACTTATAAAGGCCATTATAAATATCAGTTTGTTGACACTATACACATAAGACAAGCATTAAAATGTTTAAAACAGATAAATGTGCATTATAAAGAAGTAGAGTTTAATGAAGTTTGGCTAAATGAGTTTTGTAGTGAACAAGATAATGACGTTTTAGAAAAAGAGACTGATGGACATGCAGAACATGGTGAAGCATCTGTAGAGGTTGGTGAAGATGAACTTTTGCATGACAGACAGCAACATTGCATGTTTCAGGATACATGTCTCATGCCTGTTGACATTGGTCAGGAAGCGCTAGATCAGTATTTTGATGATATAATGAATCTGGCACCAGCAGAGGGGAATAATCCTGTAAAATTACTTTCTGATTTTGCTAATGAAGCCAAATGCTTCCCAGTGTTATTTCCACAGGGATGTAATACATACCATGAAAATCGAGACAACCGTTTGACATTGTCAAGATATTTTAACAACCGGATTTTGCATGCTGATGGTAGGTTTGCACAAAATGTAGAATATATATTTTTTGCTCAGTACATGTCTGAAATTGAACAAGTTGTGTCAAGTGTATCGATTGCATTGCGTAAAGGAAAAAGTGGCTCTATGGTTCAAAAAGTTGATGATAATGTATTGAACAATGAGGAATCTTTAAAGAAACTCTTAGAATTTGATGATGGGTTTCGTTTCCTTAAACCTATTCGTGGTACCCCAGCTTTTTGGCAGACAGCACAACGTGACCTACTAGCTTGTGTGCGTCAGCTTGGTATCCCTACTTGGTTTTGTTCATTTTCTTCCGCAGATATGCGATGGAACAATCTTCTTTTTAGTATTTTGAAACAAGAAGGAAGAACACAGACAATTGAACAATTACAATGGGCAGATAGGTGTGAGCTATTGCGCCGCAATCCTGTCACCGCAGCGAGAATGTTTGACTTTCGGTGGCATTGTTTTTTAAGGGAGGTACTTATGTCTTCATCCCATCCAATAGGTAAAATTAAGGACTATTTTTATCGTGTTGAATTTCAGCAGCGTGGTTCACCACATGTCCATTGCCTGTTCTGGATTGAGAATGCCCCGATAATTGATAAAAGTACAGATGAAGAGGTCATTCAATTTATTGATAAATATGTAACTTGTGAACTACCATCACAGGATGACTCATTATTGGACATTGTTACATCTGTGCAACAGCATTCAAAACGCCATTCCAAAACTTGTAAAAAGAAAAATACTGTTTGTCGTTTTAATTTTCCCAGGCCAGTATCTGCTCGAACATTTATATGTCGTGGTAAAAGTGATGTAAAAAGTCAGTGTAACTGTCATGCAGATAAGACTGATAATGTAACTAATGAATGTGCATGTGTAAATCAAGGTCAGACAGATTTTAAAATGAATAGAGAAAAGGCGGGTGAGATTTTGTCGGCCATCAAGAAGGCTCTTTCAGAAGAGAATTGCAATTATAACAGTGTGGAACATTTGTTTAAACATTTAAGTATAAATCAATCTATTTTTGAACTTGCATATAAATCCTTTAGTAGAAATACACAAGTTGTGCTGAAAAGAGAGGTCAATGAGGTTTGGATCAATCAATATAGCAAGCCACTGTTAAAATGTTGGAATGCAAATTTAGATATCCAGTATGTTGTTGATGCATATGCTTGTGTGGTCTATATAATTTCTTATATATCAAAGTCAGAAAGGGAAATAGGATTGTTGTTAAGTAATGCACAAAGAGAAGCACGTAAAGAGGGAAATGTTAGTGCAAAAGAGGCACTGAAAAATCTTGGCAGTGTTTATTTACATAACAGAGACGTGTGTGCTCAAGAATCTGTGTATAGGTTAACAAATATGCATCTGAAGGAGTGTTCAAGGAAAGTTGTGTTTGTGCCAACAGGAGACAATATCATTAAAATGAGTCTTCCTTTAAAGGTGTTGAGGCAAAAAGCAACATCAAATAACCTTACCACAGAAGCCATGTGGATGACTAGTATTGTAGATCGCTATAAGAACAGACCAAATGATTTGAACGATCTGTGTATGGCAACATTTGCATCAGAATATCGCATTTTAAGTAAAAATGAAAAATCCAAGAGTCCACTTAAATTAAACAATGGTTGTGGTTTTATCACAAAAAGAACACGAACAAAACCTGCAGTTGTTCGATATGTGCGCTTTTCTGAGGAAAAAAATCCAGAATTTTTCTATCAAAGTATTATGCAGTTGTTTTTACCATACCGTGTAGATATGCAGCTAAAACCTCTTAACTGTGAAACATTTGAACAATTTTACAAGAATGGTCATGTAACATTTAGTGATGGATCCAAACATTCAGTCAAGTCAGTTGTTGATTTAAATAGAAAGAAATTTGAAATGGAGGCAGATGAATTAGATAATATCCCAGATGAAATTGACAGTAATGGTGTAATAGAAGATGGATGGTGTGACCTGTGCCCAGAGCAAGAGTTAGAGCGTTTACTTTGTGCAGAGGAAATGAAAGACAAAAAACAGCAAGTGGAAGAACAAGACGAAAATATTCCAGATTTAGCATCAAGTAATGCAAAGGTTGCACACTTGGAAAAGAAAAATAATGTAATGTGTAGAAGTGATGGTTTGGCCTTAATTAGATCTTTGAATAATACACAGTTATCTATTTTTTATCAGATTCGACAATGGTGCTTAAATAAAATAATAGGGAAAAACCCAGATCCGTTACATATATTTATTACTGGTGGTGCAGGGACAGGAAAAAGCCATTTAATAAAAGCTATTCAATATGAAGCAATAAGGTTACTATCAACAGTGTGTCGTCATCCTGACAATACATGTGTTTTATTAACTGCTCCTACAGGGATTGCTGCTTATAATTTGCATGGAACAACTATTCATCACACATTTAGCATTGGGATAGATGTTCGCTTACCATACACACCTTTAGGTGAAGCAAAGCTCAATTGTTTGCGTGCTAAATATAGTGATCTGCAGATTTTGATAATAGATGAAATATCCATGGTTGATCACAACCTATTAGCATATATTCATGGTAGGCTAAGACAGATTAAACAAACTGGTGACTTTTCTCCCTTTGGAAATGTAAGTGTCATTGCAGTTGGAGATTTTTTTCAGTTGCCTCCAGTTAAAGGGAAACCCCTGTATGTTGATGACATACTAGGTATTAACCTATGGTCTACTCTATTTTCAGTTGTGGAACTGAAAAAAATTGTTAGACAAAAAGATAATATGTTTGCAGAGTTACTAAATAGAATACGAATTCGTACAAAACTGACCCCAATGTTAAACAGTGACATTGATTTATTGAAAAATTGTGAAACCGGTGAAGACAGCACAGCTTTACACATATTTCCAACTAACAGACAAGTAAATGAGCATAATGTTCAGCAACTATCTAAAACGTGCCCTGAATACGTTGAAATTGACGCTCAAGATTTTATACATAATAACAAAACAGGGAAACTTGAATTGAAAAATGGTCATCATTCCAAAACATATAATACATGTTTAGATGAAACATTGCTTTTAGGGAAAGGCGCTCGTGTAATGCTGTGTAAAAATGTAGATGTAATGGATGGTCTTGTTAATGGGGTGTGTGGCACAGTAACACACATAGTTTTTCCAAACAATGACAACAAGTTCCCTCAAACAGTGTATGTTAAATTTGATGACAATCAGGTTGGTGCACAAAGGAGGAAATGTTCTGCATATACTACATCAGTTGAAATGGACTCTACTGGTATCAAACCGGAAGAGGAAAGGGTTAATAATAAAGGGGGATTACGACGACAATTTCCACTAAAACTTGCTTGGGCTTGTACAGTACATAAAGTACAAGGAATTACTGTTGATAAAGCAGTAGTGTGCCTTAAAAGGATATTTGCACCTGGACAGGCATATGTGGCTTTAAGCCGTGTTAGAAGTTTGTCTGGTTTGATTATTCAAGACTTTGAAGAGAAGGCTATATATTGTAAAGACAGCATTAAGGATGCAATTCAAAGCATGCCCAGATTTTCTGTTAAAAGTATATCATGCCACAAAGTGAATACACAAGCATTCAGTGTATTTTTGATGAATGTGCAAAATTTAGGACACCATTTAGCAGATTTGGTTTTGCATACTGAGCATTTGCAACCTAACTGCATTGCTGTTACTGAGACTTGGTTACCTGCAGATATCTCATTAGAAACTATACATATTGATGGTTACAGTTTCAATAGTCAACCACGAAGTTTATCTTACAGTAGCAGTAACCCAACATTAACTGAATTACAAGCTCAACAACATGGTGGTGTTGGCATGTATACCTCAAACAGTTTGGCATATAATGTTGTCCAGGTACCAAATTTCAATTTAGAATGTTTAATTTGCAACTATGCAACACACAATATATTAATAGCAGTAATTTATCGGCCACCATCATATCCCATTTCTTTGTTTAAAGGAAATCTTGGCAAATTGTTAGATTTTCTAGAACCCCTAAGTAATACAATTGCTGTCATTGGAGATTTCAATGATAATATTTTAAGGTCTTCTACAATCTGCAAGTTTATAACAGACAGAGGGTTTGTCCAACATGTCAAACAAACCACAACAGAAAAGGGCACATTAATTGATCATGTATATGTAAAAACAACACATTACAATGTAGAATCAATAGTACTTCCGACATATTTCAGTGACCATGAGGGTATTTTTTGTTCATTTACATGTAATTCTTTTAACACTGATGAGGAGGAATCTGACCAGTTGTAGGTAAATATGTAAATATGGTTGTAACTGTTCAGCTTTGTTTGGCAAATGAGGTGGAGAGAGAATCCTTGTGGATACTTTATCTCTACTGAGCCATATATTGCTGTATTGCAGTGCGTGTTCACTGCAGGGTAAAAATGAAAGTGTAACATATTAATCAAATTTATTTGACAAAAGAAAGAGAATTTACATCCTTGTGACAAATGGAAAGAGAATTTATATCCTTGTAGTACAGCTGTGACTTTCAAAATAATGGTATATTTTCCTGCTTGCAACACATTTACATTTTAAACATTTATTCATATTTGTTTTTACATTAATACTTTTAACATCTGATGAGCTATAGGTTCTAAGTGTGATTGTAACTGTTCAGCTTTGTTTGGCAAATGAGGTGGAGAGAGAATCCTTGTGGATACTTTATCTCTACTGAGCCAAATTTTGCTGTATTGCAGTGTGTGTTCACTGCAAGGTAGAAATTAAAGTGTAACATATTAAACATCCTTGAATTTACATTCTTGTAGTACAAATGTGACTCAAAATAATGGTTTCTTTTCCTGCATTGCAACAACATTTACATTATGAATCTTTATTTATATTTGTTTTATTAGAACTAATTTGCAGTTGCACTAATATAATAGTTATATACATTAGTTAAACAAAATATATTAGTTATTTTAAATTAAATACTGCAATAAATGAAGTGCAACCACTTCAGTCACATATGAGATGAATAATTACCTTGTATGGCTAACAAAAATTACTTTATAGTTCCGGTGTTACGGATAATAACTTTGAATGAAATCACACTTAAACATGACTGAAATTTAATAATACTCAATACAACGATTAAAATTTTTTTTTTTCTTTTTTACCTGTTAATTAAACTTTAACATTGATCTGATTTATGTTCCTAGGTTTTTGATTTTGGTCCATAATATTACTCTTAAAATAATTTGTTTATGTAAAGTACTACTTCCACTTTTATGTTGTTGCTAATGCAGGTTTTGCTTTGCCATATATGTAGTTTCAAAAAGCAAAAGTCACTGGTAATGGTACTCCCGGTTTACTGGGATGGGGTTCAATTCCCTACAGTGGCCTTGTTTTTTGTAGCAACTACATACAATGTAATATTATTTACATTAGATTTATAACATAAATAAGTCTTCAGACCAGAGGCCTGTTTCATAAAACAAGTTTACCAAATAAGACAGGCTTATTTTAGTTAGTCTGACTTATTGTCCATTGATTTGGTTCAAAACAAGTCCGACTAACTTAAATAAGCCTGACTTATTTGGTAAATTTATTTTATGGGACATGCCCCAGGGCTATTATCAACATTGTGTGGTTTGGGCCAAACCAGACATTGTATACGTCTAAGTTGCAACAACATCCTGTTTCATGGCATTGGTAACATGGTTTACCACTTACTCAAGTGTTTTGACTAAATGTTTTGCATGTTTCTACCATGTTGCTAGAATGTTTAACACTTGTTGGCATATTTTAGGATGCTAACAGAAATACATCACAATCTAATGCATCAATTATTGTCGACAACAGATAGTGCTATGCCTAAAACTTAATCCATGTTGCTAGAATGTTTAACACTTGTTGGCATATTTTAGGATGCTAACAGAAATACATCACAATCTAATGCATCAATTATTGTCGACAACAGATAGTGCTATGCCTAAAACTTAATATTGGCATGTGAATTTTGTCACAGCTTGAAAAGTGAATGTTAAATCTAAAACATACAGATGATGTTGCCAGCAGGTGGCGCCATGACTGTAACTGGATATTAGCACCTGGATATCTTTTGGACAAAAGCCATATCAAACATGCTATTTGGAACTGATTGTACAATATGCATTTAAAGTGGTGAATATAGAAGGAATATGTAAAAGTCATTTATAGGTGTCAAACTTCCTGCTGCCAGCTGGTGGCGCTATGGCTATAACTAAATATTGGCGTGCAGATGTCTTCAGGCCAGCACTTTTATCAATCATATGAAGTTTGGTGCAGATTGAACATGGTACGTTCGAGTAAGTATAAAGCATTGCGTATCCTATTGCCAACAGTTGGCGCTATGATTATAACTGAATGTTAGCCTTTAGATGTCTTCAGTCCAGGACTCTTACCAAACATGTGAAGTTTGGTGCAGATCGGACATTGCATGTGTAACTTGTAATACAAGACATTTCCTGTTGCCAGCAGGTGGAGCTATGATTATAACTGAATGTTAGCCTTTAGATGCGTTCAGGCAAGGACTCTTATCGAACATGTGAAGTTTGGGGCATTGTGTGTCTGTTACAACAACTTCTATTCCCATGGTGAAACATCAAGATTTGTCACACAGCAACAGACATGCCTTTAACGAAAACTCAAGATCTTCACAATTTAACATAGCAGAAGCCTTTAGATTATACAGACTAAATATAATGTTGATGTCATTAAATCTCTCGGAGGAGTTTGTTACAGCTTAAAACATGTCACTTCTTTTTGCCAGTAGTTGACCGCTATAACTATGACTGAATATGGGCCAGGACATGTGTTCATAACACCTATCAAACGTGTGAAGTTTGGGGCAGATCGGCTGTTGTATGTCTGAGCTATAACAACTTCCTTTTTCATGGCGAAACATCAAATGTGTCAGGTGTCCACGGACACGCCCTTCAACGAAAAGATCAAGATTCAAGATCTTCGCAATTTAACATAACAAAGGGCTTTAGATTATACTGAACAAAATTGGTGTTATCTGGTTTAAATCTCTAAGGAGGTAGTCGTTAAAATACAATGCATGAAAAATACACAATGACTAATTTGCTGAAAATTAAAATTACCCAACTTCCTGTTGGTTTTTCGTATTTGGTTGCTCCAATATACTTTGTTTTGTAGTCGTGGTGTCTTTCTGTTGCATCAATATTTGTGCATTTTATGTGGTAAATTAGGAGGAATAGGTTGAAGTCATTTATATGTGCCAAACTTCCTTCTGCCAGCTGGTGGTGCTATGAATCTAACTGAATATTGGCATGTAGATGTCTTCAGTCCAGGATGTCCTACATGAGTATGTGTGCCTATATTGGTAACTATAGGAGGATAGGTTGAAGTCAATTTATATTGCCAAACTCCTGCCTGCAGCTGGTGGTGCTATTTCTATAACGATTTTGGCATGTAGATATGTTTCGTCCAGCACTTTTTAGTCAAACCTATAAAGTTTGGTGCAGATTGAACATTGTATGTTTGAGTTAGTATAAAGCATGTCGTGTCCTATTGCCAACAGGTGGTGCTATGATTATAACTGAATATTGGCCTTTAGATGTCTTCAGGCCATGACTCTTTCCAAATATGTGAATTTTGGTGCAGATCGGACATTGCATGTAAAAGTTAGTGTAAATCAAGCCATTTCATGTTGCCAGCAGGTGGCGCTATGACTAAAACTGAATATGGCATGAATTTCTTCATCCCCGCTTTTATCAAACATATGAAATTTGGTGCAGTTTGAACATGGTATGTTTGAGTTAGTGTAGAGCATGGTGTGTCCTATTGACAACAGGTGGCGCTATGATTATAACTGAATATTGGCCTTTTGATTAGTTCAGGCCATGACTCTTTCCAAATATGCGAAGTTTGTTGCAAATTGGACATTGCATGTTTAAGTTAGTTTAAAACAAGTAATTTCCTGTTGCCAGCAGTTGGCACTATGATTATAATTGATGTTTGATAAGATCTGTTCAGGTCAGGAGTCTTATCAAACATGTGAATTTTGGTGCAGATTGAACATGGTATGTTTGTGTTAGTATAAAGCATGACGTGTCCTATTGTCAACAGGTGGCGCTATGATTATAACTGAATTTGCCTTTAGATGTCGTCAGGCCATGACTCTTTGGTGCAAATTGGACATTGCATGTTTAAGTTAGTTTAAAACAAGTAATTTCCTGTTGCCAGCAAGTGGCGCAATGATTATAACGGAATATTGGCCTTAAGATGTGCTAAGGCCAGGACTCTTATCAAACATGTCAAGTTTAGGGCAGATCGGACATTTATGCCTGAGTTAACAACAACCTTTTAGTCCCATGGATGGCGAGACATCGAATTTGTCACGGCGCCATGGACTCCCTCCTTTAACGAAACACAAATCGTCACAACTTAACATCTACTTAGAAAGGCAATTTAGATTAGCTACCAAAAAAAAATGTTGATGTTCATTAATTTCTAGGAGTGTCGTTACAGCGGAACATCTCACTTCCTTTGTCCAGGGTGGCGCTATGACTATAACTGAAGAATGGGCATGCTAGATCCTGTTCGGTCAGGACTAGTATCAACATGTGAAGTTTGGGGAAGATCTGACATTTTATGCCTGAGTTACAACAATTTTTATTCCCATGGCGAGACATCGAATTTTGTCACGGCGCCATGGACACGTCCTTAAACGAAAACTCAAGATCTTCGCAATTTAACATCGCAAAGGCTTTTAGATTACACTGACCAGGTTTGGTGTTTATCTGAATTAATCTCTAGGAGGAGTTAGTTAAAATACAACGTCTGAAAATGTCAAAAATTACACACAATTTGCAGAGAAATTTAAAAATAACCGACTTCCTGTTGGCTTTTCGGATTTTGCTCCGATATACTTTTTTGTAGTTATTGGTGTGTTACATGTGTGTACCGATTTTTTTACATGTACGTGAAACGTAGCTCGAGGTGCACTCCGTTGAATGTGTACAGGTGGTGCTATCGAGCCATTTTGCCACACCCGTTTAAATATTGGCTTTTAGACGTGTTCGGGCCAGGACTCTTATCAAACATGTGAAATTTGGGGAAGATCGGACATTTTATGCCTGATTTACAAAAACTTTTATGCCCGTGGCGAGACATCGAACTTTGTCACGGCGCCATGAACTCATCCTTTAACGAAAACACAAGATCTTCACAACTTAACATCGCCCCAAAAAAAACAAAAAAAAACTAAGACTGACCAAAAAAATGTGATGTCATTAAATTTCTAGTAGTTCGTTACAGCGTAAAACATGTCACTTCCTGTTGTCAGCAGGTGGCGCTATGACTATAACTGAATATGGGCATGTAGATCTGTTCAGGTCAGGACTATTATCAAACATATTAAGTTTGGAGCAGATTGGACATTGTATGTCTGAGTTATAGCAACTTCCTTTTTCATGGCGAGACATCGAAATTTGTCACGGCGCCATGGACACGTCCTTTAACGAAAACTCAAGATCTTCGCAATTTAACATCGCAAAGGCCTTTAGATTATACTGAACAACTTTGGTGTTCATCTGAATTAATCTCTAGGAGGAGTTCGTTAAAATACAACGTCTGAAAATGGCTAAAATTACACACAATTTGCAGAGAAAATTAAAAATAACCGACTTCCTGTTGGTTTTCGGATTTTGCTCCGATATACTTTTTTGTAGGTATTGGTGTGTTACATATGTGTTCCGATTTTCGTACATGTACGTGAAACGTAGCTCGATGCGCACTCCTTTGAAAATTTGTAGATGGCGCTATCGAGCCATTTTGCCACACCCGATTAAATATTGGCTTTTAGATGTGTTCAGGCCAGGACTCTTATCAAACATGTGAAGTTTGGGGAAGATTGGACATTTTATGCCTGAGTTACAAAAACTTTTATTCCCATGGCGAGACATCAATATTTGTCATTGCGCCATGGACACGTCCTTTAACGAAAACTCAAGATCTTCACAATTTAACATCGCAAAGGCCTTTAGATTAGACTGACCAAAAAAAAATTTAGTTGACATCAAATTTCTCGGAGGAGTTCGTTACAGCGTAAAACATGTCACTTCCTGTTGCCAGCAGGTGGCGCTATGACTATAACTGAATATGGGCATGTTGATCTGTTCAGGTGAGGAGTCTTATCAAATATTTGAAGTTTGGGGCAGATTGGACATTGCATGTCTGAGTTATAGCAACTTCCTTTTTCATGGCGAAGCATCGAAATTTGCCAGGCCGCCACGGACACGCCCTTCGATGAAAACTCTAGATCTTCGCAATTTAACATCGCAAAGGCCTTTAGATTACACTGCCCAGGTTTGGTGTTGATCTGAATTAATCTCTAGGAGGAGTTCGTTAAAGTACAACGTGTGAAAATGGCAAATATGACACAAAATTTGCCGAGAAAATAAAAAATAACCGACTTCCTGTTGGGATTCGGATTTTGTACCAGGAGACTTTTTTGTAGGTATTGGTGTGTTACATGTGTGTACCGAGTTTCGTACATGTACGTGAAACGTAGCTCGAGGCGCACTCCGTTGAAAGTGAATAGGTGGCGCTGTCGAGCCATTTTGCCACACCCACTTCTGAAACCCATATCAGATGTAAATTTTCGCCACTTCTGAGGCGTGTGCAAAGTTTCATGACTTTTTGAGCATGTTTAGGCCCTCAAAAATGCGATCGATCTTGGAGAAGAAGAATAATAAATAACTAATAATAATAATAATAAACGGAACGGAGCAGATACAAGAGGGTTCCTCCGCACCACCGTGCTACGGCCCAAATACACGAGCAGAGACAAGAGGGTCTCGCCCACGTGCTCGGGGTCCTAATATAAAACGGAGCAGATACAATAGGGTCCTCGCACCACCGGTGCTCGGCCCTAATAATAAATATAGCTGCAAGCAGCGATGGCGGGCCCAAGCCGATAGTGCAAACGCCACCCCGATGGCATCAGGACAATGGTTCCATGGCACAATGCTTTACAGTGACCCTCTGGCAGCTGGAGTTAATACGAACCATAAAGACACACACATACAACCATTTTTAAAACTTTGGTAACACTTTCAATAAAGTTTCAGTTATTCACATAACTCTATGTTAATTAACATGAACAATAATTATGTAGCATTTACTAATGCGAGTCTCTCTCTCTCTCTCTCTTTCTCTCTCTCACACACATACACAAAGGTTTGTTTTTGTGAAAAGTGGGGACATCCCATAGGCGTAATGGTTTTTATACTGTACAAACTGTATGTGCTATTTGCCCTACACCAACCCTACCCCTAAACCTACCCCTTACAGGAAACTGTGTGCTATTTCAAGTATTTTCAATACACTCCATTCTGTGTTATTTATAAGGGTTTTGAAAAGTGGGGACATTGGGGTAATGTCCCTAAAAGTCACCTTCTCCTTGTAATACCTGTCATACCTTTGTCATTATACAAATGTATGTCCTCATTTGTCACAAAAACGTGCACACACACACACACACACAAAGAGAACAATATATAAAACTTTTGTAATACTTTTCAATAAGGTTTTAGTTTTTAACAATATATAAGTTAACATGAACAATATTTATATAGAATTTTTTAATCTTAGTTCATTTTAAGTTCACAGTTTACTAATACATTATTTATTACAATTTATTGTTAAGGTACATCTTATTGTACCTGACTAACCAACCCATTTTATTATTACACAAATAATACATTAAAAATATTTTGTTCATACTTATTTTGTTAGTGTGAATTAACTAATGTTAAAATACTAATATTATTTTACCTATATTCGTTAACATGAACCACAATTATATACAATTTATTAAGTTAATTAATGTTAAGTAAAAAAATGTTTTAATACATTGTAAAATTTAAATTTGTACCTTACATTAGTTTATGTAACTGTGACTTAACATTAACTGAATATTTAATGTTAGTTTTACCTAGCATTAAAAAGATAATAAGTAATCTTAAAAATATATTGTTCCATTGGTCGTTCTTTAGTTAATGCATTAATTAATGTTAACCAAAGAGACCTTATTTTAAATTGTTGTCAACACTTTTTATGATCTATGACCTTTTATAAAAATTATTTTAATGATCTATAAGCAGTTGTGAAAATTATATAAAGCAATGTTACCAGTAAAATACATATTATTTTATATGTATTTATATATATATATATAATATATATATATATATATGTGTGTGTGTGTGTGTGTTTATTATTCTAATTAATTGAACTGAGCAGTAAAGCTCTTAAAATACTTTTAAAATATTTTAAAAGACTTAAAATATTTGTTATCCTATCGGTGAGAGAGGTAGGATAAATAAAAGTTGTAATGATTTTTTCTTTAAAGATTTTTAAAACTTATTTCAATGCTCTAAAAGTATTTCTACAATAATTATTTAGAAGTATACTGAGAGTACAGATTTTTAATCCTATGGCTCCATCTGGTGTTCATCCTTGGCATTACGGTCTTCACCGGACACTAATAATGAGTGATAATTTTAATATTTTTGTGGTCTCTGAGCATGATGCATTTTTTAAACTAAGCAAGTTTCCTCAGAATGACTTGTTCTCTATAAGTAAAAAGTTTTGAAGAGTTTGGAAAATGACTTTTAATAATATAAGACAATTACTGTTCCCTTTTTTACTGTTATTTTAATAAATCACCACGGCAAAACCGTTCAAGTTATCCAAAATCCATCCGCAATATAAGTTCCTCAATGTTTTGGCATCATGTAGACAAAGTTTGGTGTGTATAGCGTAATTTTCCTCTGAGGAGTATTCATTAATTCACAGCTATATTTTCCCAAAAATCCATATTCAAATCAATATAGCTGACTTCCTGTTGGTCGTAGCTAATGACTGTAAATTAGAAAGTTGTCCGGCTTGATGAGATCAATATAGGTACCAAGTTTGGTGACTGTGGCTAAAACTAACCCCCCAAGTTTTGTCAAAAGTTGGCGCTATAGAGTGCCTCTTCCACGGCCTTTTATGAACTTTTCGCAGTGTCTATATATAATTTATACTTATATGTGTGTTGCGTTTCATTAAATTCTAAGAATGCTATCTGAATCAAAATCACCATAAAGGAATATTCAAGTTTGACAGGTTGCCAAGGCAACAGTATTTTAGATGTCAAGAATCCCTTCACAGTTTTACATCGGCCGTGTTTTGACATTATTCTGAAGAAGTTTGAAGCAAATCGGGTAAAAAGAAGATGATGAATTAAAAGCATTTTGAAAATGACACACTTACGCCCGTCAGTTGGTGGCGCTATGACTTTGACTCCTAATAGTCACATGTATGCGATCGGCATCATACACCGAAAAAAAAAACGGAAGTTTGATCAAAATCAGACAATGTATGTGTATGTTATAAGACACTTCCTGTTTCTCATTTCTCGCCATAACTTCATCGCCTCGCCACGAGCAAACCGTTCGAGATATCAAAAATCTCTTGGCAATTTAGCGTCCCCCATGTCTTGAGATCATGTTCACCGAGTTTGGTGGCAATCGGGTACAAAACCTAGGAGGAGTATATCAAATGCCATGTGCTTTTTACACCGCTCTGAATAGCCAACTTCCTGTTGGGCGGAGCCTATGACATGCAGCGCAAAAGTTGTTCGGCTCAATGAGTTCTATATGTGTACTGAGTTTCATATGAATACGTGACAGTATGTGCGAGCTATTCATCAAGTTTTCCGGCTGTGTTCCAGGGGGCGCCGTAGAGCCCCTCTACCACGCCCAGGTCCCAGCCTCTGCGGCGTCCTAATGACCGCAGATTCCAATGTGTGTGCCAATTTTCAAGAGTTTTTGAGCACGTTAAGGCCCCCAAAAAGCCCCGGATAGTCGAAAGAAAATAAACATAATTATAATGATGATAATAATAATAATAATATGCTTAGAAAAACAATAGGGCCCTGCGCCTTTCTGGCTTGGGCCCTAATAATAAATATAGCTGCAAGCAGCGATGGCGGGCCCAAGCCGTCAGTGCAAACGCCACCCCGGAGGCATCAGGAGAATGGTGCACAGCGGGCACATGCATTTACACTAACCGTCTGTCAGTCTGGTTTTAAGGGATACGGCAATTAAAGGGTTAATCCAAACCATCAAGACTGTGAAACACACATACACAGAACAATATATAAAACTTTAGTAACACTTTACAATAAGGTTTCAGTTATTAACAATAACTATATTAATTAACATGAACAATAATTATATAGCATGTATTAATGTCAGTTAATATTCAAAACTTAAACATTAAATAAATTGGCACACTATGAATCATTAGTTAAGCATTAGTAAATAGTCAATTCATCCTTTATAAAGCATTGTTCCAACATTAAAAGGCACTAGTAAGCAGTTTATAAATACAGCTATAAATGTTTTGTTCTTGAGCATATGTATAATGTTTAATAATTGTATTTTCATACTTTATTAATGATCAATTTATCATTTCTAAATGATTACGTTATTTACAAACCAGTTATTTAGGAGTTCTTAAGATCATTTAGAAAGTTTATGTAAATGATTAATAAACTATTTAAATGTATATTTATATATCGTATTATTTAAACACATGATAATAGTTGCTCAGTGTGTTAATAAATGCTTTATTAACATATTCCTGCTGTAATTCATGATTAGGTCAGGTAGTTATAAAACATTTAGAAGCTGCCAGCCATCTATTTTTTTGTGAGCTCATCTAAAGTGAGGATTGTTCATACCTTGTAAAGCATTTACAAAGGAGATATAAAATCTCATTAATCTTCCAAACAGAAAAGTTAATCAAACACAAACACAGAGGGATACAGAACACAAAAATATTTTTCAAGATTGAAAAAATGAAACTGTACAACTGTTCACTTGATAAAAAAAATGAAAAATAAACCTCTGCAGTTTCATAGAAATCAAATAAAGTGTACAGTTTCTTTTTTTTTTTGCATCTTGAAATAAATATTCTGAGTTCTGTATCTCTCTGTGTTGTGTTTGTTTATTTTTTCTGTTAGGAAGATAACTGAGCCTTTAAATCTCCTTTGTAATATATATGCTTATAAATCAAGAACAAGGCATTTATAGCTGTATTTGTAAACTGCTTACTAATGACTATTAATGTTGGGACAATGCTTCAGAAAGGATGAATTGATTATTTACTAATGCTTAACTAATGATTTATAGTGTGCAGTTATTATAAAGTGTTACCAAATTATGTTGTCAGTGCCCTACAAATTAAGTGGTTGTAGGATTTTTTTTTTGTCCCAAAAACTGAAAGAAAAGGATAAGGCCTAAGAGATTTCTTAAGCTGTAATGGAGAAAAAAAAAAGACTGATTATTTTTTTTCCTGGTGATTAAAGAGATGTTTAAAAGTCTCTCTCTTTCTCTCTCTCTCACCCACCGCTTCTCTCACCCACACTCTCAACACACACACACACTCACCCAGCCCCCCACCTCCCCCCTTCTCACACAGACTTTACAACAAGGGTTTCAGTTATTACCTTACTATATTAATAACATGAACAATCAATTATAATAGCATGTATTAATGGTATTTAATATTCAAAACTTAAACCATTAAAAAACCTTGTTAAACTTTATAATACTGCACCCTATGAATCATTAGTTTAATGAATTAGAAAGAAAAAAAAAAAAAAAAAAAAAAAAAAAAAAAAAAAAAAAAAAATAAGTGTCAATTCCTCCTTTATAAAGCCTTGTTCAACAATAATAGGCATTAGTAAGCAGTTTATCAATACAGCTATAAATGTTTTGTTCTTGAGCATATCTATAATGTTTAATAATTGTATTTTCACACTTTATTAATGATCAATTTATCATTTCTAAATTAAGCATTACATTATTTACAAACCAGTTAGTAAGGAGTTCTTAATCGTAGAAAGTGTAGGTAAATGATTACTAACTATTTACATACATTTTATAAATCTTATTTTATAAATGTATAATCTTTCTATTTAAACCATGATAAATAGTTTGCTCGTGTGTTTAATAAATACTTTATTTACATCTTCCTGCTGTACTTCATGATTAGGTCAGGTAGTTAATAAAACATTTATAAGCTGCCAGCCCTCTCTTTTTGTGAGCTCATCTAAAGTAGGACTGTTTTATAACCGATATATTATATCTAGGCCTAAGAGATTTCTTAAGCTGTAATGGAGAAAAAAAAATTACTGATTATTTTTTTTTCTGGTGATTAAAGATATGTTTAAAAGTCTCTCTCTCTCTCTCTCTCTCTCTCTCTCTCATCTCCTCTCTTCACATCCCCACTTTTTTATCTGTTAACATTAGATAATGCACTGTGAATTAACATTAACATTTGACTAACATCAACACCATAACAATGCTTTAAAATTATTTTTCATTGTTAGTTCATGTTAGTAAATGCATTTACTAATGTTAACAAATGAGACCTTATTTTAAAGTGTTACCAAAACCTAATGATTTATAAGCATTTTTTAACTATTCTATTTACCTATAATTTTTGTGAAATATTTTTGCCTTCATTACACCTTAGTCTTCATCTGAGCTAACATTATTTTTCCTGTGTTTAAAAGTTCTCTCGCTCTCTCTCTCTCTAATCCGTCTGTCTCTCTTCTCTCTCGCTCCTCTCCTCTCATCTCTCTCTCTCTCTCTCTCTCTCTCTCTCTCCCCTTCTCTCACTCCCACTCTCAACACACACACAAAGACACTCACCCAGCCCCCACCTCCTCCCTTCCTCACACAGGCAGTGGCAGAGTGAGAGCAGATGTCTTATAGTTTTTTAATTTTCTTTTATCCATAGAGTGTTGAAAAGTCTTGAAACTATGACTATTTCCTCAGAATGACTTGTTCTATGTATGTAAAAAGTTTTGAACTGTTTGGAAGCTGCATTTTAATAATACATCACAATTACTCTGTCATTTTTTCATGTTATTTTAACAAATCACCACGGCAAAACCGTTCAAGCTATCCAAAATCCATCCGCAATATAAGTTCCTCAATGTTTTGGCATCATGTAGAAAAAGTTTGGTGTGTATAGCGTAATTTTCCTCTGAGGAGTATTCATTAATTCACAGCTATATTTTTCCAAAAATCCATATTTAAATCAATATAGCTGACTTCCTGTTGGTCGTAGCTAATGACAGTAAATTAGAAAGTTGTCCGGCTTGAGGAGATCAATATTTGTACCAAGTTTGGTGACTGTAGCTAAAACTAACCACCCAAGTTTTGTCAAAAGGTGGCGCTATAGAGTGCCTCTTCCACGCCCTTTTATGAGCTTTTCGCAGTGTCTATCTATAATTATTACTGACATGTGTGTTGCGTTTCAAGAAATTCTAAGCATGTTATCTGCACGAAAATCACCGGAAAAGAATATTCAAGTTTGACACGTTGCCAAGGCAACAATATTTCAGATATCAATAACCCCTTACCAGTTTTACATCGGCCGTGTTTTGACATTATTCTGAAGAAGTTTGAAGCAAATCGGGTAAAAAGAAGATGATGAATTAAAAGCATTTTGAAAATGACACACTTCCGTCCGTCAGTTGGTGGCGCTATGACTTTGACTCCTAATAGTCACATGTATGCGATCGGCATCATACACCGAAAAAAAAAACGGAAGTTTGATCAAAATCAGACAATGTATGTGTATGTTATAAGACACTTCCTGTTTCTCATTTCTCGCCATAACTTCATCGCCTCGCCACGAGCAAACCGTTCGAGATATCAAAAATCTCTTCGCAATTTAGCGTCCCCCATGTCTTGAGATCATGTTCACCGAGTTTGGTGGCAATCGGTTGGAAATCCTCAGACAAGTATATCAAATTCCAGAGCATGCGCTTTTTACACAGCCCTGAATAGCCAACTTCCTGTTGGGCGGGGCCTATGACATGCAGTGCAAAAGTTGTTCGGCTCAATGAGTTCTATATGTGTACTGAGTTTCATATGTATACGTGCAAGTATGTGCGAGCTATGCATCAAGTTTTCCGGCTGTGTTCCAGGGGGCGCCGTAGAGCCCCTCTACCACGCCCAGGTCCCAGCCTCTGCGGCGTCCTAATGGCCGCAGGTTCCAATGCGTGTGCAAATTTTCAAGAGTTTTTGAATATATTAAGGCCCCCAAAACCCCCGAAGGTTTGAAATAAAAATAAAAAAAAAAAAAAAAAATAATAATCCTTACGAAAACAATAGGGCCCTGCGCCTTTCCGGCTTGGGCCCTAATAATAAACGTAGCAGAGGACAGATGGGTCATCGCACTCACCGGTGCTCGGGCCCCTAATTAATAATTACAACGGAGCGATACAAGAGGTCCTCGACCACCGGTCTCGTGCCCTATAAATAATCTGCAAAGCAGCGAGGCTGGCCCAAGCCGTCCTTGCAAACGCCCCCCGGAGGCATCAGGAGTAACGTGCACAGCGCACAATGCATTTTACACTAACCTGTCTATCAGCGGTTTTTAAGGGATTACGGCATTAAAGGGTTATCCAAACCTCAAGACTGTGAACCACACCAGACATATATAAAACGTTAGTACACTTTACAATAAGGTTCAGTTATTAACACGAAGATATTAATTAACATGAAACATATAGCTAGCATTATGAATGTCAGTTAATTATTCAAAACTAAACATTAAAATAAATTGGGCACACTATGATCATTAGTAAGCATTAGTAAATATTCACTTCTTATTCACATCCTTTATAAAGCATTGTTCCAACATTGATAGGCATTTAGTAAGCAGTTTATAAATACAGCTATAAATGTTTTGTTCTTGAGTATATGTATAATGTTTAATAATTGTATTTTCATACTTTATTAATGATCAATTTATCATTTCTAAATTATTACGTTATTTACAAACCAGTTATTTAGGAGTTCTTAAGATCATTTAGAAAGTTTATGTAAATGATTAATAAACTATTTAAATGTATATTTATTTATCGTATTATTTAAACACATGATAATAGTTGCTCAGTGTGTTAATAAATGCTTTATTAACATATTCCTGCTGTAATTCATGATAAGGTCAGGTAGTTATAAAACATTTAGAAGCTGCCAGCCATCTATTTTTTTGTGAGCTCATCTAAAGTGAGGATTGTTCATACCTTGTAAAGCATTTACAAAGGAGATATAAAATCTCATTAATCTTCCAAACAGAAAAGTTAATCAAACACAAACACAGAGGGATACAGAACACAAAAATATTTTTTCAAGATTGAAAAAATGAAACCGTACAACTGTTCACTTGATAAAAAAATGAAAAATGAACCTCTGCAGTTTCATAGAAAACAAATAAAGTGTACAGTTTCTTTTTTTTTTGCACCTTGAAATAAATATTCTGAGTTCTGTATCTCTCTGTGTTGTGTTTGTTTATTTTTTCTGTTAGGAAGATAACTGAGCCTTTAAATCTCCTTTGTAATAGATATTCTTATAAATCAGGAACAAGGCATTTATAGCTGTATTTATAAACTGCTTACTAATGACTATTAATGTTGGGACAATGCTTCAGAAAGGATGAACTGACTATTTACTAATGCTTACTTAATGATTCATAGCGTGCAGTTATTATAAAGTTTTACCAAATTATGTTGTCGGTGCCCTACAAATTAAGTGGTATTTGGATTTTTTTGTCCCAAAAACTGACAGAAAAGGATAAGGCCTAAGAGATTTCTTAAGCTGTAATGGAGAAAAAAAAAAGACTGATTATTTTTTTTCCTGGTGATTAAAGAGATGATAAAAAGTCTCTCTCTCTCTCTCTCTCACCCACACTCTCAACGCACACACACACTCACCCAGCCCCCCACCTCCCCCCTTCCTCACACAGACTTTACAACAAGGTTTCAGTTATTAACATTAACTATATTAATTAACATGAACAATAATTATATAGCATGTATTAATGTCAGTTAATATTCAAAACTTAAACATTCAAAAAATTGTTAACACTTTATAATAACTGCACACTATGAATCATTAGTTAATGATTAGTAAATAGTCAATTCATCCTTTATAAAGCATTGTTCCAACAATAATAGGCATTAGTAAGCAGTTTATCAATACAGCTATAAATGTTTTGTTCTTGAGCATATCTATAATGTTTAATAATTGTATTTACTTTATTAATGATCAATTTANACACTATGAATCATTAGTTAATGATTAGGAAATAGTCAATTCATCCTTTATAAAGCATTGTTCCAACATTGATAGGCATTTAGTAAGCAGTTTATAAATACAGCTTTAAATGTGTTGTGCTTGGGCATATCTATAATGTTTAATAATTGTGTTTTCATACTTTATTAATGATCAATTTATAATTTCTAAATGAGTAAGTTATATACAAACAAGTTATTTAGGAGTTCTTAAGATCATTTAGAAAGTTTATGTAAATGATTAATAAACTATTTAAATGTATATTTATTTATCGTATTATTTAAACACATGATAATAGTTGCTCAGTGTGTTAATAAATACTTTATTTACATATTCCTGCTGTAATTCATGATTAGGTCAGGTAGTTATAAAACATTTAGAAGCTGCCAGCCATCTATTTTTGTGAGCTCATCTAAAGTGAGGACTGTTTATAACCTATATATTTATATCTAGGCCTAAGAGAGTTCTTAAGCTGTAATGAAAAAAACAAAAAACAATTACTGATAATTTTTTTTCTGGTGATTAAAGAGATGTTTAAAAGTCTCTCTCTCCCTCTCTCTCTCTCCCTTCCTCTTTCACATCCCCACTTTTATCTGTTAAACCTAGGGGATTTAAAAAAAAAGGGCACTGTGAATTAACATGAACATTTTGATTAACTAACATCAACAAACATTAATAAATGCTATGAAAATATATTGTTCATTGTTAGTTCATGTTAGTAAATGCATTTACTGATGTTAACAAATGAGACCTTATTTTAAAGTGTTACCAAAACCTAATGATTTATAAGCATTTTTTAACTATTCTATTTACCTATAATATTTGTGAAATATTTTTCTGGAGATGAACATTCCCTTTTTTCATGTTTAAAAGTCTCTCTCGCCTCTCTCTCTCTCTCTCTCTCTCTCTCTCTCTCTCTCCTATCTCTCGCTCTCTCTCTCTCTCTCTCTCTCTCTCTCTCTCTCTTCTCTCTCTCTCTCTCTCTCCTCTCTCTCTCTCTCTCTCTCTCTCTCTCTCTCTCTCCCACACACACACAGTTTGGAAAGCTGCATTTTAATAATACATCACAATTACTCTGTCATTTTTTTTCCTGTTATTTTAACAAATCACCACGGCAAAACCGTTCATGCAATCCAAAATCCATCCGCAATATAAGTTCCTCAATGTTTTGGCATTATGTAGAAAAAGTTTGGTGTGTATAGCGTAATTTTCCTCTGAGGAGTATTCATTAATTCACAGCTATATTTTCCCAAAAATCCATATTCAAATCAATATAGCTGACTTCCTGTTGGTCGTAGCTAATGACTGTAAATTAGAAAGTTGTCCGGCTTGATGAGATCAATATAGGTACCAAGTTTGGTGACTGTAGCTAAAACTAACCCCCCAAGTTTTGTCAAAAGGTGGCGCTATAGAGTGCCTCTTCCACGCCCTTTTATGAGCTTTTCGCAGTGTCTATCTATAATTATTACTGACATGTGTGTTGCGTTTCAAGAAATTCTAAGCATGTTATCTGCACGAAAATCACCGGAAAAGAATATTCAAGTTTTCATTTATTAATGTTAATTAATATTAAGTCCAAAATGTATTAATACATTAAAATTTAAAGTTGTACCTTTTAACACTAGTTTATGTAATGTGAATTAACATGAACATGACTAAAAAGATTAATATATGCTGTAAAAATATATTGTACATTGTTAGTTCATGTTAGTTAATGCATTACCTAATGTTAACCTAACAGACCTTATTTTAAATTGTTAAAATGTGTCTCCTGATTTTGTATTGGTTTTGTTAAGTTTTTTTTGTTTTGGTTCTTTGTTTTTTTGTTGAACATGGAGGGTCTCACTGTCCAACTCTTAAGATTTACAAACAAGTAATTGTTAACTATGGCCCCTGCGTTCTATCCTTCGCTGACTGTGCTGATTTAAATCTAGCGGGTCAAGTTCAATGACGCAAGTAGTGACGATTCTCTCTGGCCAATCAGTGATCAGCACGGTTTACACGTCACATTTTGGTAACGGCACCGCTCGCTTTGAACCTCAGCCGAGGTGGTATTAAAAAAAAGTACAGGGGAACAAGGTACTGTACCCGGTGGAAAACATCCCCAAAAATTAGCTGTACCGAACCGTACCGTACCATACCATGCAGTGGAAAAGCTCCACAGTGGACACTGCACACTCCACGACCAACCAGTTAAAAAGCATATTGCAAAATGAATAACCTTGTATGAAAATATTACATGAAAAGTGAATGCAGGATTTAAAATGTTTTACAAGACAAGAGGGCACAAATTTTGTAGAAAAAGTGACAGCGTCACTGACAGTTTTCAAAAAACACTTTTTTTTTTTTTAACATTGCATCATTTTACATCATGAGAGGGAGTTGTTTGCCAGGCTCTGCGTTGGCTCAGTGCAGAGTAGGTTGGTATTCAGTATAGGGATGTCACGAGAACCGATAGTACAGTACCAAGCGTATTTACATTGTTAAAATCTGCCGGTACTTGTTTTTTTTTTTTTTTTTTTTTGTCTCAGTAGATAAGGTACATTGGTACCGAAGGTAGCAACTAGCAAGGCTGCAATTCTTCCGGAACTGATGGGGGCAGGCAGAGAATACGCCTGGAAGTGTTTCAGTCGCTCCTCAAAGGGTAAAAAAGAAGAAAAAATGCCTACAAGCACACAGAAGAACTACACATGGAAGACGGCGACGGTATATGAATATGATTGTGTGAGATTTAAATGAGCGCGTGCAGCTCTGAAAGCACGAGCGCAGTGCATGATCACACACACACACATAACTATCTGACAGTTTACAGCTTGTTCATTTGTTGTGTATCCATTCGCGGATTATCCTTATTAACATTATTGGCTAATATTATTGTTTTAAATAATTGTTGTTTATGAATGGTTTTAAAAGATATTTTCGGCCTGCCAGTATGTTAGTGAATTTAAACTAATGCTTGCTTGCATTCAGAGTATAGGTGTGTGTGTGCGTGTGTTATTTCAAGGACAAGTGCCACTAATGTTGCGTTTTTGTAATGTTAATTAAAGGAGTTAATGTTTAAGTATTATTGCTATTTTTCCAGTGGTATCGACTTGGTATCGCGTATCATGTACTTTTAGTGGTATCGGTACCGACTACTAGATTTTTGGCATTGTGACATCCCTAATTCAGTAGGAGCGGTCGTGAATCAGTGTGGTTTTTGGTAGTTTTTGCATTTCAATATATTACGTTTCCTAACAAGAAAAAGCATGGTGCTCTTCCGTGCCTGGGTGCGTTTTGTGCAGGTGAAGAGACAGGACTCCACTTCTGCATCTGCTTCAAAAATTACGGTGGTATATAGCGTTCACTTTATATTGGAGGATTATCATCCCAGCTAAATGATGGAGTTCAATATGGGATGCCTAAGCAAGAACCAAGTGAGACTCAGAGCTGTTGCTGTTCCTTTGGTGCACACAGCACCTTCATCAGGTCTGCCTGCAGCCTGTGGTTCGGCCGCTGGCAGGAGATATGATGGTCATGCAGTTTTTAAATGATGATTTCATTTATTAAGGGAAAAAAGCTGTCCAAACCTACGTGGCCCTATGTGAAAAATTAATTGCCCCCTCCTGTTAAATCATGAAAGAACTGCAATTAACCACATTATTTTAGAAAACTGAGTTAAATTTCACTAGCCACACCCAGGCCTGATTACTGCCAGACCTGTTGAATCAAGAATTCACTTAAATAGAAGCTGTCTGACAAAGTGAAGCATGCTTAAATAGCAACACATTATGCTGCGATCTAAAGAAATTCAAGAACAGATGAGAATCAAAACAGTTGACATGTAGCAGTCTGGAAAGGATTATAAAGCCATTTCTAAGGCTTTGGGACTCCAGCGAACCACGGTCAGAGCCATTATCCACAAATTTGAGAAAACTTGGAACAATGGTGAACCTTCCCAGGAGTTTCCCGGCCAACCAAAATTACTCCAAGAGCACAACGACGACTCATCCAAGAGGTCATAAAAGAACCCAGAACAACATCTAAAGAACTGCAGGCCTCACTTGCCTCAATTAAGGTCAGTGTTCATGATTCAACAATAAGAAAGAGACTGGGCAAAAAACGGCATCCATGGCAGAGTTCCAAGACGAAAACCGCTGATGAGCAAAAAGAACATAAAGGCTCGTCTCTCATTTGCCAAAATATCTTGATTATCCCCAAGACTTTTGGGCAAATATTCTGTGAACTGATGAGACAAAAGTTGAACTTTTTGGAAGGTGTGTGTCCCATTACATCTGGCGTTAAACCAACACAGCATTTCATAAAAAGAACATCATACCAACAGTCAAACATGGTGGTGGTAGTGTGATGATCTGGGGCTGCTTTGCAGCTTCAGGACCTGGATGACTTGCCATAGTTGACGGAACCATGAATTCTGAACTCTATCAGAAAATTCCTGACGGAGAATGTCCGGCCATCAGTTGTGACCTCAAGCTCAAGCGCACTTATGTAGCAGGACAATGATCCCAAAAACACCAACAAGTTCACCTCTGAATGGCTCAAGAAAAACAAAACTAAGGTTTTGGAGTGGCCAAGTCAAAGTCCGGACTTAAATCCGATTGAGATGCTTAAACAGTCCATTCATGCTCGAAAACCCTCCAATGTGGCTGAATTAAAACAATTCTGCAAAGAAGAGTGGGCCAATATTCCTCCACAGCGATATGAAAGACATTTTGCCAGTTATCGCAAACACTTGATTGAAGTTGTTGCTGCAAAGGGTGGCACAAACAGTTATTAGATTTAGGGGGCAATTACTTTTTCAGGTAGGGCCAGGCAGGTTTGGACAGCTCTTTTCCCTTAATAAAATAAATAATCATTAAAAAACTGCATTTTGTATTTACTTGCAATATCTTTGTTTAATATTACAATTTGTTTGATGATCTAAATCTTTTAAGTGTGACAAATATGCAAAAAAATAAAAAAAAAAAAAAGGAAGGGGGCCAACACTTTTTCACACCACTGTTATGATATATATTATATATATATATATCTATAATATATATATACACAGTGGCTTACTTTTTTAAGTGGGTGGGACAGGCTGAGTGTGAATGTGTGTGGGGGGTGGGGGTTAATCTTGGACATAAACCTTATTGTTAAGGTTGATAGTTCTTTTTAACGGATTAGGCTATACTAAAATGTATTATAAGGCAGAGATTCTTAACATCAGTGATACATAGATATGCAATAAACATTCATATGCTTTAACAGTTTAGTGGAAGCATTTTTGTTAGGCGTGTCAGAGGTTTTGGGTTTTAATCTGCCCTCGTATGTTTTTTATTATTTTTTCCTTATTAAAATCAAAGATGTTCATCAGTGATCCTATATCAAGAGCAGGGACACGTGTGTATTATGTTTTGTGATTTAACGGAATGAATAGATAGTCTCCACAACATCATTAAGTGAAAGATTGAAGCGCTGAAGACTGTGCACGAGCCACAAGAGAATGTTCTGCCACTGTAGCGTCTGGACCACTCAAACACACAATTTATATTTTGTTAGCTATATTTAACAAAATACTCTATAACACCACAGGAAGCTTAACAGGCCCTGGGTCCATAGCATGACGACACCGATACGTTTAAGACCTCCCTGGAATCTTAGGTGAGAAAAATCGCTTGCCTTGCCATAGGAAAATCACAAGGGAAGAATTTTTCTCTAATTAATTCTTAGGAAAACCTTTCTTTGAATGAACAAACATGATCCTTCAGGTCATTGGGTATATTATTGTCATCGTGTATTTGGCCTTTGAAATTTTTAGATATTTTAGTATTGCTTGTGAGGGCACTCATTCTGTCATCTTACCTATATGTAATCCTACTATGTTTAGTATCTATGAATTAGTATTTGGATGATCTAATTGAAAGTGTATATTATATGTTTATACCTATGCAACATATTAATGTTCTAAGAGTCTTTAATAATTTTTACACAAGCTTCATTTACCATGCAAATTAGCAAATTACCAGGCTTTCAAACAAAGGGCCATAAAAAATGCCCCAGTATCTCAAAACTCCCACTTGAGAATCCGGACTTCCTCATTGGACAAGCCCAACTTGAGAGGCGTGAATCTCTGCAGGCTTTAAAGGCCACACTCCTTGTGACCCGCCCCAGCGGTGTTTCGGTCAGATGATAAGATCAGATGTGAGAAAATAAAACGCTCAGTACAAAGCATTGTGCCAGGCCTTCTTCCTTGACTTTTCCATTCACCAAGATTTTCTGACGCAAACTGGTTCTTTTTCATTAACTAACTTCAGCAAAGATCAACTGGAAATTTCAGATTGCCAAGGGAATCTCTTCAGACATACGCAGGACTTGCAATATCAAAACTTAGCTTATTAATTGATGCATTAAGTATTCAGTTACAACTTTTACAAAGGTGTGTGGGAACTAATAAGACAGTATCCCGCAGGTGTAGAGCTGTCGAATATGCCCAATGGTTCCATAAAATTCATTATGCCCTTCTGTACTGAGTTTTAGAACTTTAAAAACGTCCTATATACACTGTATGTGGTGTGTGTGGATGTGGATGTTAGAACAGTGTACGTGTATAGGTATGTAGACCAGTTTCGTGTTATGTCAGTCTCGTGGACTATTTTAAGTGTTTATGTAGGTAATAAAACCTTACTTGTATCACACTAGACGTGTTCATTGTTTGCTCATAACCAGAGTCACTAATCATGCAGATTTACGCTACAAGCTTTTTGTAGAATTGTACAGTAAGAAAGTTAATTTCCTGGTTAAGGGAAATAAACGTTCTTAGAATTGACAAGACAGTTGACCCTGAGAGGTCAGCTAAATATCTACAGCGGATTTAAAATATTCATAATTAATTATAACTAACTATGATTAATTATTCATATTTCACATGAGCTGATTCGTTACAATTATCTAACTTATAAGAAGATCATATAAATTTTAATAAAATAATTTCCTTAACCAGGAAATTAACGTTCTTAGAATTGACAGACAGTGGCCATGAGAGGTTCAAGTGACAATATACTACAAGCGGATCTAAAATATGAATAATTAATTATAACTAGTTATGGTTAATTATTCATATTTCCCATGAGTTGATTTGTTACAGCCACTAATAACATTGCAATGAACATTCAGTATGATTTCAAAAACAACAGATTCCAACACTAGATTGCATCATATTAAACAGAAACGAATGTCAGGGGACCACCTGACAATTTCCACATTTAGAATTTCCTCAGCATCCGAACTGTCATTGCGATCCATTGTTTTCCTATTGTTTAAAATGACCACGCTCCATCCCATTACGTCACATTTGCAGTTTTTCAGATGCAAAAGAAACATTCTCACAAAAACGATTCCAGAAACCTCAGTAACATATTTAACCATTCAAATTGAGTCCAGAACATTTTTAATGGAAAAGAAAAGAAAAAGAAAAACTAAATCCAGAGAATTTAAAATGGGGAAAAAAGAAAAATGGAATGCAGAAAAATGATCACTTGGACTGTCAATGATTGGATTGAGCATTAAAACATAAATGAGAGAAAAATGAAATGGAAAAACTCTCAAAGAATTAAGGGAGAAATATTTGTAAAGTTAAATATATGCACGACTCATGATATGGTAGAAGGAGAAATGAGCCATTTAAATTTAGTTTTTTGTTGTTGTTGTTAAGTTTCCAAGACAAAATCTGTTCAATTATTACCAAAGCAAAGCAGTAGTACAGGAATTGGTAGAGAAATGTCTAGAGGAGGGGTCCAACCCTGCAGGAAGGTAACTCTCCAGGAGCAGTGTTGGAGACCCCTGGTCAAGAGAGAAATTTTAGAAACGTCAAGTCAATAACATCTATTTCTACTATTATACTGAGTAATGCCCTGCATAGGAAGCCAACTCAAAAACTGAGATGAAGAGAAAGACACTTTAGACACTGCACTGCATTTGTGGGTCACACAAGTAAACAAATCCACTCTGCACTATCCAATAGGTTGTGCTGCACAAGGGTTCTGTAGCAACTCTCAGACAAGAAACCTTCACTCAGCAAATGTGATAGATGATCAGGAGATACGCTGTGAGAGATGACAGCTAAAGCTGACACATACTAACAGATACTCACTACTGTGCGCAGTCGATGAGCTGATACTCGTTTGAGCGCTCGAAACAGGCCTTCACCCCCTCGTCATCCCACAGATGCTTTGCATGCTCAAAAAACTCCTGTAAAAACAGAAATAATATACAATATAGAGTTAGCATCTATTCATGACACACAATAATTAAAGCTGCAGTCCATAGGTTTTGCCTCTTTGTCGCCATCTCTGTTTGAAAACCTGGAATTGCAGCTGTGTGCTGAATTATCTAGCTTGCGTGGGTTGTGAGTCGGCACGGCTCCAGCTCGGATGAATCTAATGTTCTGAAGAGTATGTGTGACAGTCAGTCACCGCACCGGTGTGGATATTTACTGTACTTCGCAATCACAGATTCTAGCATACGTCTTGGAATATGACCCAAATAAGCAATTTCATCGTATATTGCCATCTGAACAAGCAAGTAACAAGTCTGCCACGTTTGTTCTGACCAACTGAGGAAAAAAAAGCATAAATCTCGCTACCAATGGTGATTAAATCTAAAGATCGGTTAGCTCATATCACATCAAACCGTTCAAATTATTATTATTGTTATACTTTATTCTCAAATTATTAATCAGCATTGGTGACTACATGAGTAAGTGGGATTAGAATGTAGATTGCAATTTCTGACATGTCTAAATCTAATTGCAGACACTTGAATTTAATATTAAGAAATGTCTTTTAACCAAAAAGCCAAATCTATGATACTTCGAAATGGTTTTATTTAAAATACAATCTTGTAATCCCAGGTATCTGTAATCAGAAAACGGGGGCACAGTTATAATGGACATATAATTTCATTCCTTCACATTGTGTTTCATCAAAAACATATCTTCATATCTGGCTGCTGTGAGAAAAGGCTATAAACGATCGGCCACCTGCAGGATCCTCACATGCGAGAGCCTAGTAGCTGGTACAACTTCTTTATGTTTACAGACGTGCTGTCAATGACAAGGCATGCTACGAATTGCACGCGGGGGAAAACCTACCAGTACCACTCGAATTAGAAAACATTATTATAAGCTTAACATTGTGAATCAGGCTTAAGTAATGTGATAATTTTGAACACTGGCTGGTTATGTACTTGATCAAATATTGATTTCAGATAATTTTTAACCAAAAAAGTTATGGACTGCAGCTTTAACTAAAAATTATATTAAAATGAAAATAAATAAAAAAAGGAAAAAAAATGCACTTTGCTTAAAAAGAATAACTCACAATTATAAAAACAGAACACCTTTGACACTAACAATCAAAGAAAAAAAACCATTTCACAGCAGATTGTTGTGATTAACCAACCACATTTAACTATTCTAGAGAACTAAAGAATTTAAAAAAATTGTTTTTGTGAGAATATTTTACTTTTCGCATCTGAAATCTGAAAAACTCCAAATGTGACTAAATAATGCTAGTAAACTGTACTATTGACCACTTTACTGGACATTATTCTTTACATATCATTCTAATTCACTATCTGACCCCTGTTGGTGATCAGTGAAACTAAGGCGCACATTCTCACAAACTTTAGTCCTATTTACATTGTAATTGTTTTTCATGTTCTTCTGTAAAAATAAATGTGCATGACACCTCAGTAGGTCTTGATGAAAGATTAGTCAAGGTTATCACAACATAAAAAAAAAAAAAAAAACTTTATATCGATATATATATTATATATATATATATTAATATATATATATCCATATATATATATATATACATATAGATATATATTATATACAGTGGGGAAAAAAAGTATTAAGTCAGCCACCAATTGTGCAAGTTCTACCACTAAAAAAGATGAGAGAGGCTGTAATTTTCATCATCGGTTATACCTCACTATGAGAGACAAAATGAGAAAAAAAAAAATCCAGAAAAATCACATTGTAGGATTTTAAAGAATTTATTTGCAAATTATAATGGAAAATAAGTATTTGGTCAATAACAAAATTTCATCTCAATACCCTTTGTTGGCAATGACAGAGGTCAAACGTTTTCTGTAAGTCTTCAAGGTTTTCACACACTGTTGCTGGTCTTTTGGCCCATTTTGTTTTTTTTTTGTTTTCCCCCTCCATGCAAGATCTCCTCTAGAGCAGTAATGTTTTGGGGCTGTCGCTGGCAACACGGATTTTCAACTCCCTCCAAAGATTTTCTATGGGGTTGAGATCTGGAGACTGGCTAGGCCACTCCAGGACCTTGAAATGATTCTTACGAAGCCACTCCTTCGTTTGCCCGGGCGGTGTGTTTGGGATCAATGTCATGCTGAAAGACCCAGCCACGTTTCATCTTCAATGCACTGCTGTTTTCACTCAAATCTCACGATACATGGCCCCATTCAATCTTTCGTTTACACGGATCAGTCGTCATGGTCCCTTTGCAGAAAAACAGCCCCAAAAACATGATGTTTCCACCCCCATGCTTCAAAGTAGGTATGGTGTTCTTTGGAAGTAACTCAGCATTCTTTCTCCTCCAAACAAGACAAGTTGAGTTTTTACCAAAAAGTTTATTTTGGTTTCATCTGACCATATGACATTCTCCAATCCTCTTCTGGATCATCCAAATGCAAACTTCAGACGGGCCTGGACATGTACTGGCTTAAGCGGGGGACACGTCTGGCACTGCAGGATATGAGTCCCTGGCGGCGCAGTGTGTTAATGATGGTAGCCTTTGTTACTTTGGTCACAGCTCACTGCAGGTCATTCACTAGGTCCCCCCGTGTGGTTCTGGGATTTTGCTCACAGTTCTTCTGATCATTTTGACCCCACGGGGTGAGATCTTGCGTGGAGCCCCAGTTCGAGGGAGATTATCATTGGTCTTGTATGACTTCCATTTTCTAATAATTGCTCCCAAAGTTGATTTCTTCACACCAAGCTGCTTACCTATTGCAGATTCAGTCTTCCCAGCATGGTGCAGGTCTACAATTTTGTTTCTGGTGTTCTTTGACAGCTTTTTGGTCTTGGCCATGGTGGAGTTTGGATTGTGACTGTTTGAGGTTGTGGACAGGGGTCTTTTATACTGACAACGAGTTCAAACAAATGCCATTAATACAGGTAACCAGTGGAAGACAGAGGAGCCTCTTAAAGAAGAAGATACAGGTCTGTGAGAGCCAGAAATCTTTGTGCTGGTTGTAGGTGACCAATACTTCTTTACCGAGGGAAGTACCAAGGAACCCCGTGCTTTAAAAATCAACCTATGGGATTTTCGGCATCTTTTTTTTCCCCATTTTGTCTTCTCATAGTAGCAGGTATTACACCTATGATGGAAAATTTACACGCCGGCTCTATCATACCTTTTCCCAACCAGTGGGAGAAAACTTGCACAATTGGTGGCCTGACTAGAATACCTATTTTTGCCCCTCTGTATTATATATATATACTTACATCTATTAGATAATATATATATCCAAACATTTCACTTGATGTTTTTTCCGTCAAGTAGTCATTTGATCTCATATGTAAGGGTCTGCAGTAACGCAGTTTGACCAGTGGGGCGCTGTAGGGCAAGAATGTAATAGAGGTCCCTCCGGAAAACATCCCATTAAGCAGCGAAAAAATTCAAAGAGACGACAAAATGGCCAAACGGTTGAGAAAGAGAAAGGTTGATTCAGAATGCATGGTATTTAACCAAAAGTGGACAAGTGATTATTTTTTTTATTCAGTGCAAAGAAGTGGCTGTTTATCTCATCTGTCAAGAAACAGTGTCTGTGTTCAAAGAATACAATCTGTGCCGACACTATGAAACCCGACACAGAGAAATGTATGCTAGCTTGCAAGGCCAAATGAGAGCAGACAAAGTGTCGAAGCTAAAAAGTGTACTATCAGCTCAGCAGAATACATTTGCTAGCCAAACCCAGCTGAACCGGTCATCCGTTTGAGCTGATTGCAACCAGAGGTATGGCATTCAGTGACGGCGAGTTCGTCAAGAAATGTATGAATGCTGTTGCAGAGAAGGTGAGCCCCAATAAGAAAGACGTCTTAAAAGCAGTGAGTCTGTCCGCAAGTACAATCACCAGACGAATTGAAGAAATGGGGGATAATGTATATGCCCAGTTGCATGAGAAAGTGAAAGAATTTGAATTTTTTGCATTAGCACTGGATGAGAGCAATGACGTGCAGGTTTTTATTCGCGGAGTTAGCTCAAACTTTGAAGTATCAGAGGAGCTAGCAGCCCTACAAAGTCTAAAAGGCACTATGACAGGGAAGGATATTTTTGGTAAAGTGTGCCAAACGATGGGAGAGCTGGGTCTAGACTGGTCTAAGCTGGCCAGCATCACTACTGACGGGGCTCCTAGTATGGTTGGCGCGCCGAGGGGGTTTATAGGACGTATGAATAAAGAAATGGAGGAAAGAGGTCTAACCCCACCGTTACAAGTCCACTGCCTGATTCACCAGCAAGCACTCTGCTGCAAAGTTCTGAAGTGGGAATCAGTCATGAAGGTGGTGGTGTCATGCATAAACTTCATCAAAGCAAACAGACTTAAACACCGGCAGTTCCAAGCCTTTCTCGCCGAGCTAGAGTCTGCTCACAAAAATGTGCTTTACCACACTGAAGTCCGATGGTTAAGCCGGGGCAGAGTTTTGAGGCATTTTTATGAGCTGCTACCCGAAATCAACACCTTTCTTCTGACAAAGGGCAAAACTGTCCCAGAACTGATCGACGCAGAATGGAAATGGGACCTCGCCTTTTTAACAGATGTGACAGAAATGTTGAACGGCCTCAACTTGCAGCTCCAAGGCAAGGGGAAACTAATATGTGACATGTATTCCCACATAAAAGCATTTGAGGTGAAACTAGCACTGCTTGTGGGACAAGTGCAAAAGCAAGACTTCACTCATCTCCCCGTTACCCAAAGTCTCTCAGCTGAGAAACCAGTGGCTCCATTCCCAGCTGAAAAGTCAGTGG
>JADLZN010001585.1:0-28754 GCA_018155175.1 Sinocyclocheilus anophthalmus | reverse complement strand
ATGAGAAAATATGTAAATAGTACAGGTAACACTTTACAATAAACTATGAATTATAGGTAAACTGCCAAAACATTCAATCATTTTCTGTATTTTGTTTGCTCTGCATGATTTTTGTAATGAAATGTTTTTAAATCCATTCCCAGCACACACGCACTTTCAACTGGTTGAACTTCTCTGCTCCTTAATTGACCTGAGACTCATATAACAGAAATGCTCATATTTTGTGAGTGTGTCCTTACCAGCGATGTTACTGTCAAACTCATCTGGCTGCAGGCTGCTGACGCTGGAGTTGTCCACGCGGAGCTGCAGGTCGTTCAGTTTCTCTCTAAGCTGCTCAATGTCACTCTCCTTACTGTCTAGCTGCATCTGCAACTCATTGCGATACGTGCACTCCTCTGCCAATTGCTGCAAATACAGACAACAACATTAACTAAAATTACTAACACTTGTGCTGTGCTGAAACTCCATTACCTAATTTGGTGTTCCAAGTAAAAAATGCTTGTTAAAATTGCTTGTATAACTCTCATTATGCTGTAGTATTATTTATTTATTTTTTAATTAGCACAGGTTTAGTATTTCTTTTTGGAACTGACTGATCATAAGCCTCACAGATCTGAGTGTATGCATCTCAATTTATGAGTGAAATTTTTAAGTCATTTAATTTATAAGTTCTTTTTGACCCACAACACCCAGGTAACAAGGTGAGAAAACTGTCCGTTTTTTGAGGGAATTTGTTTAACCCTGTGTTTAACCCAAAGTCGGTCACATTTAGTCCAATGTGATAAAATTACCTGGCATTTTCAGGAAAACGAAAATTCTCAAATGTGACCCTGGACCACAAAACAAGTATTAAAGGGTAGTTAACACAAAAAATGAAATTCGGCGGGGTTTTACGCACCCCCGAGGCATCCTAGGTGTATATGAATTTCTTCTTTCAGACGAATCCAGTCTGAGATATATTATACTTTGTAACTCTGAAAACGTTAATAAACATTAACTTGCCGCTTGCATCTCGTTCAGCTCCTTCTGGTTCTTGATGGCCATGTGGTTGAACTTCTCCTTCTCCTGGTTGAGCTCCAGCTGCAGCTTGCGGTTCTCCTTCTCTTTCTTGCGCAGGTCAGTGGTGCTGCCTCTCTTCTTCTGGTCCAACTTCATGTCCTTACGGTTCATGATCTCAGCCAGCTTATTCACCGCCTGCAGTCACATGTTGAGGCGTTAAGATGCAGAATGACTACAATGTCTTATCAGAAAGCAAAAGGTTTTTGTCTTTTCTGACCTCATGGAACATATTTAAATGATAGGGTTTGGTCTTCACAGGCGCCACACAAATAGTGTTACTCAAGAGACAAAACTTGTAATTGACTTTGCTCTTACTGTTAACAACCAGATATAATAATAAGCATGAAAAAACAAAAATAGCATATATAGTATGTAAAACTTGATTTGAAAAAAAAAAGTTTCCAATTTCACCTTTTGTTTACTGAGGGTTATTATAATTAACTAAAGCCATAAAAAACATTTTCATTACATGAAATAAAGTTTATTCAAAACTTTATTTCAGCTAATTTGCCAAGGCAACATTTCTCATTTTATTTTAGTTTAACTTGATGCACTAAAATAGCTCAAACTGAAATAAATTAGAAGCACATTTGCATTTAAAAGCAACAACAAAATGACAAAAGCACAAAACAAAATCAGTAAAACTAAAATTAAAATGAAATCTGAAAAAAAAAAATAAAGTTAAATCAGTAAAAGCAACGTGACCAAAACAAGCCTTAAAGTGGCTCACATTTGAGTCTGTTGTATTTGACTTAGAAGGCGTCCAGATTATCATATCTTGTCACAACAATTCAAAAATTACATAGCTTTCACTTGTAGCTAATAAACAAAAAATTTATTATATTTTTTTACAAAGGTCTGTGGTTTCATGGCGGGTTTGAGGGTGTTTTCAGAAGCGTTTGAGCCATCAAGTCTACTTATGTCCGATAGTGAACAGTTTGCTGGTTATAGACCCTGCTCCGGAGTAGGAGTACTTTGGTTCGCGAAAAAGGCAGTCGTAGTAAAATCGCACCCGTTCCGGGGTGACAAAAACGCCGATAAAAAGTGGGTAGTCAACATTACCTAGTTCTGGTACTATGAAAAAAGGTTCCCGCGGTGCGAAAGGCCCTAATTACATCATAAAGTGGCACATTCCACAAGCTGTCGTTTTGGCAGATTGGCTTCAATATAAGCTGCTTTTAGATTAATGAGAACGTTTTGAGTTCTGAAACTTACAGAATGTTTTTAATAGTACAATGACCTCTTATACTGCATGTCAAAAGATCAAGGGAATTTTGATTTCTCAGTTTGTGAGCGCTTTAATTTCTCCCAAGTTTCTGAAACTCTTTCAGTCTGTATTTAAATGCAATTTCCCTGAAAGTTTGAGTTAGAATAGCTTGCACGTGTACGATTATGAACACGATTTATGTCGTAGAATAAAACATGAATATATCTCGAGCTTGTGTTCACCACAGACCTCACAGAAACTCATTTTTAAAAACCCCATTGATTTCAGGACGATGGAACCAGAACCTAAAATGCTTGTGTCCAGGTTCTGGCCTACAAAAAAACACGTAGTCCGACCTCAAACCACTCACACCATTGGTTAATGTGTTGTTGCTAACATGGAAATTAACCTGTGAATTTTAACAAATTACACATTTAGTTGTTGGTTTTCCTATGTCTCTGACTGCTCATGCAAATCCATTTTTCATATCACGTCCACCCAAGGGATTAGCCATCTGCAATATAGTGTTATATAACTGCCGTAATATCTCTCTTTGATCGTAATACAGCGGTCAAAGGAAGCTTTGTTGGAATGTCAATCATCCATTGCTTGTAATTCGATTCTGTTTTGAAGAGATGTAGACAATTTAGATTAATTCATGTGAATGTGAGACCAGCCACAGCGTTCACCTCCTATGTATGTATTCATAACCGCCGCAGGTGAGGATGTACTCCAGAGCCATGGCCATCATAGGAGGGTTTCTGGTGCTGGCCAGTGGAGCAGGAGAGGTTTACAGACAGAAACCTCGCACACGCTCACTGCAGTCCACCGGACAGGTCTTCCTGGGGATTTACTTGATATGTATGGTGAGTTTGTCCATTTCATCACTGCTAGTCTCACAGAAACAGATCAGACCGTGCTTTAGTTTGATCCCCAGTTATGGAAAACCTAGGGATATTAGGGAATTTTAATATGGTGATTTGCAGGCCTGGAAAAGCTGTAGAAATAAATGAAACTTATCAGTTGTAAAATATGTTATAAGATAAAAGTTGCTCTTTTAAATACTATATGTATGCATTTAACTAAGAATTTGTGTGAGCATTGACAAGGCTCACTAACTTCAATTAAAAGGGTTAGTTCACCCAAAAATGAAAATTCTGTCATTAATTACTCACCCTCAAGTTGTTCCAAACCTGTAAGACCTTCGTTCATCTTTAGAACACAATTTAAGATATTTTTGATGAAATCTGAGGGTCTCTCTGACCCTCCCATAGACAGCAAGGTAACTACCACGTTCAAGGTCCAGAAAAGTACCAAGATGATCGACAACGTAGTCCGTGTGACATCAACGGTTCAACTGTAAAGTTACGAAGCTCATCGTCATCACGCCGGATCTGGGTCAGCGCCGGCGCCGCCACACGCTCGTGTCATGGTATGTCTGTGAAACGAGCGGTCCAAAGTGGACACAGTAGAGCCCGAAAATGGGGAAATAAAGTCATCTTTTGTTTTTTTTGTAAAGTTAACAGTTGAAAACCGGTTGATGTCACACGGACTACTTGGTCGATCATCTTGGTACTTTTCTGGACCTTGTATGTGGTAGTTACCTTGCCGTCTATGGGAGGGTCAGAGAGCCCTCAGATTTCATCAAAAATATCTTAACTTTTGTTCTGAAGATGAACGAAGGTTTACGTGTTTGGAATGACATGAGGGTGAGTAATAATGACAGAATTTTCATTTGGGGGTGAACTAACCCTTTAACACACTGTAAAAGTACAGTAAATTAAGCATTATTAATTCAATTAAAACAAATTAAACCTTAACTAATAAACTTATTTTGTAATTTTAATATCTTAATAGCTGCAGCTTGATATATGAAATAATAAATACATTTGTTCAATTTTGATTGAGTGGTCACAAAATATATATATCATAAAAAAGGTTGCATATGTGATTTGTGTTTCATATTGATACAGCAGGGTTTTATGATTTGTATAGTATGATGTAGTGAGAATATGGAGGGGAAAACAGCTCAGTTTTATTCAGAGGCCCAAAATGAGCAAAAAATATGCAATTTGGTGCAGATGTTGATATTTACATGGCCAGAAAGTTAATGAAATTCTAATGCTTGCAACATAAATCAATGAGACCTTTATAACAGTATAGCAGACCACTTACATAAAAATGATTTAAACATCAGTTGTCACTCTATCTCTCTCAATAATGTGTCTAAGATTACATTAAATGCTTAGTTTTATGAGCAAAACATAACTGCAATGCAATAAAATGATTGAGAGATGAACAAATAAACATTCCTCAAAAACATGCTTTTTCTAAAAAATGATGTATAGATAATTAAGTAAACTTAAGTTGCTTCAGTCCAGTAACTGTTCATCTTGAAATATTAGTATCAATATAAGTTATCCTTTATTTTATAAAAATCAGTAAAGATTTCACAGCAAAAACAAACGTGAAGCACGAGCTGAAGGTGGACGTTTGTACAATTACACTAAAAGAACTTTTACTTGATTTAAAAAAAAAAAGTATGACTATTCAAAGACGGACAGAAGGAGCGGCTTTTTTTTTTTTCCGTTTTTTTTTGGGGGCCATGGAGCAGTTGTGTGCAACGTGTCTAGCAAAGTTTTGATCAGTTAGAGGCCTTAGAAATGTGCATATTAAATATGAGACTGTAGACTTTATAGGGTTAACATCACTGACACTATTTCCCCTCCAGGTTTACTCACTACAGCACAGTAAGGAAGACCGGCTGGCCTACCTGGACCACATTCCCGGTGGTGAGATCACGGTCCAGCTCCTGGTGGTTGTGTTCGGGGTGTTAGCGCTCTCCTACCTCTCGGGCTGCTACGTGCGAGTGGCTTCCCAGATCCTGGCAGTTCTGTTACCTTTGGTTGTGCTGTTCATTGATGGCAACATCGGTTATTGGCACCGCACCTGCCACGTGGAGTTCTGGAACCAGATGAAGCTCATCGGGCAGAACCTCGGCATCTTCGGAGCGGTGCTTATTCTAGCCACAGACAGCTAAAGATACAGGGACATGAGCTCTGTACAGGCAGTGCTCAGGACAAGCATGTGTCTCAAGGGAGCATTTGCTGAAGATAAAGAGAATAATGTGCTGAAACTGACAGTGCACTCAAAGGTATTGAGGATACAATTCCCAGCTTGCTCTGGAATCTGCAAGCACAAAGTCTTCAAAAGACTGTTTACGTTTCGTTTGTTTCCATTTTAATGCATTATTTAAAAATTAAGAACGACTATGGGTCTTAAATGTTAAATTAAAGTTGAATGGTGAATTAAGGGTAGTTTGGAAACACATTGTCAGTTTTGTTACCCCCCCCCCCATGTTACCGACATTTAAAATGCCATTGCATTTTTTGCTGCTTGTATTTAATTTGCATTCCTTATACAACTTCTATAAAAGCACCACAATGTCAATTAAAAATGTTTTGTACGGAACCTACAAAATCTTTTGATTATTGCATGGCATTTTTAGATGGATGGATGGACGTATGAACAGATGGATAGACGGTTGAATAGATGGATGTATGAACGGATAGATAGATTTTGATCAAATATCATCACTCAAAGTGTACAAAACTTATACTAAAGCCTTAGTTTAAAATCTAAGTTCTCTGAACAACTCCGCAAATAAATTGGTCAACAAGAAAATGATGGTTCAGAACACAATACTGCATTATTTACTAGAATCCACTTATGCATATTTAAAGTAACTCTGAATAAAATGACAGGCCGTCCCCAAAGGCCAGGTTGGTGCTCCCGGTATTGAATTGCAAAAGGTAAACAAACCTTCTCTGTGGCTTTTCATGCATCATTCAGCTTGAGATCACTACCGAACACTTGAGTACTGACACACAAACTCTAATTTCCTTTAGCAGGTTTTCTACAATTAGCAAGCGCAAGGGATGACAGAGTTCACAAACAAGTAATGCAACATTGTTCAGAGCAAGGCAAATATCCATATTGAATTCATATTGATTATGTAAGTTAGAGTGCTGCAGTGAAGGCCATATTTTTGTATAGGCCAACATGGTTCCCTCATCAAAAAACCCAATAGGAGTTTTCCACTGGCTTTTGGATTATTGCAAAAAATAAGCTTTTACAAGCAAAATTTTACGATTCATGCACTTTTTGTTCTGCATGATAATCTTCAAAATGAACAACTTTCATTAATTTTGAAGCCTAAATAAAATTGCCAGAAAGCTATACCTGGTTATAAAGGAACTACACCAGTTACATGACTGCAACATCCCACCATTAAGCTTCTGACAACTTTTTCAGTCTGTATTAAAAAAATATATACATATTTTCTGTAAAAGTTAGAGTTTGAATAGTTTGCAAGAGCACAATAATATAAGACAGATTTAAACACTTGTTAGCAACCGCCTTTCTCAAGACAAGTGTAAAAGCATGATTAAGACAAATCACAAGGGCTATTACTGATGTATTTTATATGGTATAATACAGCGTAAACAAGATCTTGAGTAGTTCATACGAACTATTTAGGCATTTAACAAACCCCACAAATGCCATGCCCGGAGACCAAGGGGTGGACAATGACAATGAATGGCTGAATGGCTTGTTTACATTCGCAAAAGATAATGGAGCTAGGAAGCATGGTCTTGGCGAGAAGTAGAGAGTGTATGCACGGTAGGTATTGGAACGTCACGGTGGAAGTGAATATGCGCATATGTACGTAGTCCATGACACAAAGAAATGCAGCACCTGTTTGTGGATAGACAATAAACGATGGGCATAGGTATCGGTCGGGTTTTCTGTCTATCATGTCAATCGAGGAAAGTTGAACCACAAGGGGTCATAAAAACGGAACTATACAGGGGATCTGCGAGCATATATGCATGATGAAGGCTGTCGATACTCAGCTGGTTGGCTTCTAAGTTCAGAATGCTGAGGGTTTGTAAGGGGGCCAGAGCTTCCGTTTCAATCTTGGAGATATTGTTGTGGTTCAAGTAAAGCACTCCAAGGCTCTGTTGCATGGTGAGCAGGCCTCCTTGGAGGACTGTCAATTGATTCCATGCAAGGTTAAGGTGCCTTAGCATGGTAAGTCCACGAAATGCCCCAACTTCGATAACCTGAATGTGGTTGTGACTGAGATCTAACCTCTCGAGACTTTCTAGGTCCTCCAAAGAGTGGGACTCAAGGCGTTCCAGAGCATTGTGGGAAAGCTTGAGATCTTTAAGAGTGGTCAACCCTTGACAGAAATCTGGAGGAAGGACACGGAGCTCGTTGTAAGCCAGGTCCAACTTTTCCAGGAAGGTCAGAGAGGAAAGAGCCTGGAACGGAAACATGGCACGTTCAACTAATGATCCTGTAAAGCTGCTATTTAAAGACCAAAGATAGAAGTAGAGGAATACATTTTGAATGGATAATTCACTTAATTCTATAATCGTTCAACACCCTCATAATGTTCCAAACTTGTGGGAGTTGCTTTCTTTTGTGGAACACATTAGATATTCTGAAGATGTTTCAAATGTTTTTGTCCATAAAATGAGGGTGCAATACAACATTAGACACTTTCATTGAGTGATCAAAAACACTTGATATGCATTTTTCAAAATGTATTCTTTTGTAGTCCACAGAAGAACCATTTTGGGTTTCATTTTTTTTCTTAGTGTTTCCAATAGGAAGAACTTTTTGCAGAATGGAAAGTTTCCACTCTTATAAATAAAAGGTTATTTATTTGGCATCAATGGCACCATGCAGAACCTTAAACATTCACTGGAAAAAAGTTCTTTATGGGGCGTGCCTAATACGATGCAAGTTGATATCTGATCCTTGTATTTCCAAAGAACAGTCGACCAAATTTCCAAACCCATCAATCTAAATAACTAATATTCATTAATCTTTAATCAGTTATAAATGTATATACTTGTCTGTGAATGATGGGAAATGAAAAAGCTATATGCAGGTGTGTATAATTATTAAGCAGGTTTTCTTTTACAGATAAAATGAGCCAAAAAGAGATTTAACTCAAACTGAAAAGTCAAAAATTATTAAATGGCCATGAGAAGGATGCGATACTAGAAATTGCAAAGTTAAGGCATGACCACTGGACAGCAAAATGCTCACTGGGACAGCAGGGTCAGAAAAAAACAGGTGGAGAAGAAAAGACACATTAACTGCAAAAGAATTAGGTGTGAAACATCTCTTTTTGGCTCATTTTATCTGTAAAATAAAATCTGCTTAATTATGCACACCTGAATATAAGGTGTTTTTAACTTCCATCCTTCATAGACAATTATATATAATTTGTAAATGATTAAAGACAAAATTAATAGTAGTTATTTAGATTGATGTGCTTGGAAATAAAATGATCAGAATATCAACTTGCATAGTAATTATGCACACACTGTAGTTCCATGAAGAACCTTTAACATCCATGGAACCTTTCTACTCACTCTTTAGTAAAACAAATGGTTCTTTTTAGAACTGTTCATTAGAAATTTCTTTAGGGAACCCAAAATGGTTCTTCTATGGCATCACAGTGAAAAAAAACAACCCTTTTGGAACCTTAATTTTAAAAAGTGTATAGTGGGAGTTTCCTTTCGATTATCAAAATTATTTTTTAATAAAAAAAAAAAAAAAAAGGTTTTATTATTAAGTGTTTGACAAAGGTTCGAGGAACCAAAAATTTTCATTCTATGGTATTGTTGTGAAAACCCCATATTGGAGAAACCCCACCTTTCTTTTTAAGTGTAGAAGAACCATTTTGGGTTCCCCAAAAACATTTATATCGTAACCAGAACTCTCAAGAACCCTTTCCACTATACATAAACTTGTGCACTCAACGATTCCATGGATAAGGGTGCTCATGGAGCCACTGATGCCAATAAAGAATCTTCACTTTTAAGAGTGTAGATGGGAAAATAAATTTGCAAAGACAAGCAAAACTGAACGCACCTTAGAATGCACCACCTGCATGTTGCTTTGTGAAAGCAGAAGGACCCGGAGAGCCCATATCCCAGTAAAGGAGGTACTCCTCAACTCCGACAACTTATTCCCACTGAGGTCCAGGAGCCATGTGCCATGTGGAATACTGTGGGGAATGTGAGTGAACCCTCGGGACCGACAGTCCACCAGCTCAGATGCGTCGTAACAAGAACACTGATGAGGGCAGAGCTTTGAGCTCCCCACGACGAGGAAAGTGATGGGTAGAAATACGATGCAGAGCATCTTCAACACAGCTCATAGAGTCTCCATTCAAAATAAGAAAGAAATGGTTGTAGATATTCTAGATTAACAAGCACACTGGTCTTGTTCGTCCTCAGTGCAGAACTGTCAAATTGAGCTGAAAAGAAGTAGAGTCAACTGGTATACTTGGTGCATTTATGATGCCTTTTCAAACAGCTTGCAGTCTGAGATCTACAAGGATTTGTGGCTTGGCATGAAAAGTCAAATTATATAAAGAGCTCCAAATCCTTTAATCCGTTTATAATTTCACACAGTCAGAATAAAGAGTTATTCGCTTTTATGTTGGTCAACTTTCTTCCTGGACAGATGTGCATAGATCAAATTTCTGTGAAGGCATTCATTCGTGCTTATAGCAATATAGAAATTACAGCTCTAATTGTACTTACCACAAGTCGGTCTTGACGAATATGGAGTCACTGGTTGAGCAGAAACAAGCCTTAGTCATATTTCCTCAACAAATTCCATTTCATTTCTACCCTAACTTGAAAACTGAACAATACTACATTGTGTATGGTGTACACCTGCACCCTTCATTCTTGCTTCACTATTTAAAAAGAAACACAAAGCTAACACTTTAAATTCTGCACCTGGATGGAACGCATCTCACATGCAACCCTGCTTTGAAGTCTCGGAGGTTGACTTGATTTATCCTCAATGCACACTGCATCACTCAAGAAACAAGAGTACTTGGTACATATTGAATAATTCATTGAACGGTCCATCAATTTAGAAGCAGGACGTGTAGTCTTACACTTAAGCATATGCGCTCCTCTAAAGATCTCAATAGAAACCTCAAGGAGCATCTTACACCATGTTAAATTTTTGACGTGCACTACATTGTGGTATTTTTAGAGATGGAAATCGGTTCCAGCGGTGTGAATGGAACAATGTGTATTACTTACAGTAATAATCCAACATTACTAGTCACCAGTATTATTTGATGGCATTGGATTATGAAGGAGTCCTTTTAACACTACTGCCTCACATCTCGATCTCTTAATAGGGTCAAGGGAAGTCAAAACCCTTCATAGTTCACATAGCAGTGATAAATAATTCATTGAAACTCTGTTTGTGTAATTAACCCAAAGGCTGTCAGCAGTCTGTAGCTAAAGATATTTTAGATATGTGACTAGTAAAAACCCATATTCTAAATTACACCGGCAAAACCCCCCCCCCCCCCCCCCCCTAGAATTACATTTCCTTTCCGATTTCAAAATACGCCCGGAAGAAAAACATGCCAACTAGAGAATAAATGCTTGCTGGCATAGAACGTAGTCGCATTCGTGTGATCCTTTATGAACTAGTACTAACACTGTCTATAAATAAAAAGTTTAAAAATATTATGGGAAAAAATAAGTGCTTTTGCAGGTTTTATGAAGGTAAATTTAAGACTTTTTAAAACCAAAGCAAATTTAAGGAATGGAACACACAATTTGTATTAGTAACGCTTCAAAGTTTTAAAACACAACCACTAAAAGATCTCCATTATTTTTAAATTCATTCTCAAAAAATATATATATATCGAAGATATGATCTCTTAAGTAAATATATCTTGATTTAAGGACGTTTACTGAAGAAGCCATTTATTCTTTGCAGCGTATGCAACATGTAATGCCATGACTTTAATTGAAGACTGTTCTGATTTAAGACCTTTTTAAGGCCTTAAATTGTGTAAGAGCGAACGTGCGCATGATGCATGTTTAACTTAGCAAATTTTACTTTTGGCTCATATATCACATTTGAGATGCAATGTCAAGCGATAGATTGTTTATTGGTAGGTTTTTGCTACTGCGTTGAAGAAGTAGAAGGTATCCGTAGTCCCAGTATTAAGATTCGTATAGGACAGACTTAATTCATGATTCGTCTAGTGATGCACCAGTTTTAATCTACACTTCGGCATATCTCTCCCTATAGGAAGTTTAACTAATGTGGTTCTTGCAAAACAAATCAAACGTTATTTGATTAGAACCCGTAAAACAGTGTTTCAGCATTTAAACCAAAAAAAATGTTTTACCCCTTTTGCAAGCATAGTGTGTTCAAAGTTTCTGAAAAGCAACTGAAAGTTTCTGAAAAGCAACTGAAAGTACAGTATTACAGTCAGAATTTTTGTTACTTTTATTTTAGAAAATGTCCTTTGTAACGTGTGGCATCTGAAGTCATTAACGGTGGTTTATTAGACATATACACACGATTCCAGATCACGCTAAGACCCGCTGTAGAACATAATCAGCCAAAAGAAAGAAAAAAGCATAAAAAGTAAAAGCTAACAAGCTTTTCTGACTGGTTTGATTTTTTTGACAAAATGGAATAGAAGGCGAAGGAGGGATGTAAGAGAGAAGAAAATATGAAAAGCTATTTCAGATGAAACACAGGAGGAGGAAGAAGGGGCAGAGAGGGGATAAGACACTAAGTTAGTCAAAGAAACTATGGTTTGTTTGATGGTTGGTGTTTTAAATTATCTTTATAAAGTCTAATTTAGAATGAACTCTTTTTCACTCTCACGTTTTTTTTCTTAAAACAATTTTGCATTTTTTTTTTGTTTTTTTGTTTCTTTTGTTGATCTTCCAGACCCTAGGCCCTTGGTGCATCCACCCTCGGACTCCGCCGCAGAGGGGGAGAAGAGCGCTGGTTTTGACCAGCTGTTAGGCCCTTGATGCCTGTGGTGCCCTCCCTCCTCCCTACCATGTCTCTGGAGATACTCATAACCCCCACCCTCCCATCAGGAAGGATAAACTGACGATGTCTTTACACACTGTGTGTTTGCTGTGCTGTGTACCCTATGCTCTCCTCTCCCATCCCCCGGCCTCGGGACTTCTGGCTTTCCACATCTCTAAAATGTTTCTCAACCTGAAAAGAAAGAGACAAGCAAGTCATGGTAAGTGATCAATATGAGAGCTGAATACAAGGAATCACCATCAGGCACTTATCCATCGATTCACTGTACTAACAGCCTATTCAGAGACAGAATTAAACTGATACATGCTTTCTAATGCAAAACAGCATAAATATATGTTTACAGGGCACTTGGAAAGAATAAAGAAAAATCTAATTCAATTTCAATTGATATTTATTTTAAAATGTACCAATCAACACTCAAATAAAAACTTTGTATACAAACATTTCAACGGCTTTGATATCAACTTTTTAATGATATAATTCAGTCTGTGCTCCAATTTGTTGACATTTTTCAATTCATAATTTTTCATGACAGATTTATTCAAACGGAGATTAAATATGACTCCACCAACAGGTTAAGTAAAATATAAAAGGAATACGTAAAATAGTGCATATATGAATGTATAGTAAAGTTGGGCCGATATGTTAAACTGACATCGTGATTCCTTCGCCCCCTCTCCCGCAATTCGTCGCATCCCAGTTCCGTGTTCGGAAAGGAAAAAATATACGTGTACTACACGGGAACACTAAAGGAAGACAGATCCCTCTGAGCAAGATAAAAAAATAAAAACAATTGTTTCATTACTATTATCTTCATCTCGCAATTAGAGCATTGGGTAACGATATTGCACTTAGGAGATAAATCATGCGCGGGTGCCATCACAGGGAAGCTGTCTATTTACAACCCGCCTTCGGGTATTGGGGGTGCCTCTCATGTATTAACTTTCACTTTTACAACTTTGTTGAGATTGCCACGACTCACAAGGACTCCTCAATGCACTAGGTCGAGCTCGGACACGTAACGTCACCTAAGCCGATTGACAGAGACTAGATTATTTAGTCCATTGTGCACTGAGTCTGACAAATCCTTCGCCATCATCCTATTCAGACATGTCTCGCTTACTCCGTGTAGCTTTGGTAATGAAAATCTTTTCATTGTATGTATGCCACATGGGGGTTAGCCGTCGAGCCAAGCGGGGTACACTTTTAGTGTCTCGCACTAGCAACGCGTTATTTGTGTCGACGCTTACGACACACCCCCTAACCCCCCCCCCAATGTCATCGTCCTAGCGCACGTGTTTTCACTGTAGTGACATCGTCCGATGCCAATTTTTGGTAGACTCCTCCAAACCCCTTATTTGTACATTACATAGGGCGGCAACAAATTTATTCTTGGCAGTACATTGATTAATTACTTGATATATTGACGTTATCACCTTAACATTTATGATTAATACATACGCCTTTGACGCGAAAATTTCGAAACAATTATACAATTTTGCAATTATTATACAATATTTTACAATACAAATTAAAGAGATTGGCCATCATACTGAATGAACATGGCAGGTGACACTCTATCAATTGTCTCCCAACCTTTTTCGTCCGTCTTAGGTCGACCGCACCCTATGGTTAAGCTAACTTATATATCCAGACAACCACCGCCGAGCCATAGCGTTAGCAAGTCCACTTATGAAGGTTCCTCATCCATACCATCATGTTGTCCCATTATGGCTCTTGCGTTGATAATTAAGATTGAACAGCGCCAAAGTACAGGTTACATTTTAATTACCTCAACATGACTCACAGTACCTGCTTGAGCGCTCTGTTATCAGTTGTAGAAGTTGTGGTTGAATCAATAACAGACCACTAGATGGTGCGATTGAAGAATCATAGTTGCATTGCAGGGAGCCATGTAGAAATATAAATGAACGATGCATGGTTCTGCTCTAAGCATGCAAGTTACAATGTTTGTGAAATACTGCCAGTCAGGTAATAAATCAGAAAGATTTTTTTTGATGATACACTTAAGATCACAAATCCAAACAACTAGGTTACGACAGGCGACGTGACAGAAGTACAAGAACCCATGACACGACAAATCCATGACAGTAAACTGATGCCACGTTCTATTTCTGACGAACTCCAGTACTCTGATACAAATGGCAATTGGATTTGCAATGTTCACTTTGTCGTGTCCAGTGTGGTGAAAAGACAAGAAAATATGACTAGGCATATCTAGCCCTCAGATTCACCAGTACAAAAGGTGGGCAATGTATTTTATTGCACTTTTCCAAATAGAAAATACTTGTGCAGGGAAACATATGACACGGAAATGCCAATTTCACAGTGATGAGAGTGTTTGATGTCACAAAAAAGCACTTGTAGATCAAATGGCGGCACTGCATCATATCATTTGTTGTCTACAATTTAGTTGTTAGGAGACTTGATTAACAATTGCCATTTTATGTCTTTTAAGCATCGACCAATGGAACGACTTTACTGTCAGGAGTCCGAGATACATTTGAAATATATTGCATTTTGAGAGAACTTAAAAATGACTGCTACATTGTTTTAATATTGTCCATCTTGTAAAACCTATGGATGCCACTGGAGGAGGAGGAGTAACACTGCTGAAATAAACTATACTACTGAATTGAAAGATACTGCGTGATACTCACAATTTTGCGTACATGACTTAGAGCACTTCCCTCTTTGCCTTTGCAGTTCTCCACCTGGTATGGTGGTGAGATTACGACGTCATCCATAACAATGATGTTCTTCTCCTGCCATTTACAGTCTTTGATGCTAGAAAACAAAGAGATCAAACAACAAACTCTAGACGGGCACACCAACTGTGAGCAACAACATCTAACATGATCAAATACAGAAACATTTTATGCTTCAATGTTTAGGCTTGATTTCTCAGTAAATTATTGCATTTATTGAAATCACAACAACTTGACCTTGTGCTTTAATTCAATCATCATGGCAGACCCCACAAAGGGAGACCACCTTGTTGAACGTAGACAGGGCTTGAATTTCGCCGTGGGATTGCACATAATTCTACCGATTCCTTCACTTTCCACACTTGTAATGCGGAAAATTCCCATAAATATTTCCACATGACTCTTGGGACAGAAGACGGAATGCATCATTTCATCGCGACTACAGAAAGTTGTTGTTGCGCCTTATTGCGCGTAAACCACAAAAAACATACAAAATTATGTCAAGATGCCCAGTCTTGATGAGTATTCACGTAAACAGTCGATTTATACTAAACACTGTTGGTTATGGCTATTAAATGAATGTAAACAGTTGAGAAACAAAACTTGTGTTGATCCATGCATGAGGTCTTAGGACAACAGCACCTACAATATCCTGCTTGTCGGGCTTCACAATTTTTATTTATCAGTGAATTGACTCACCTGTGTTTGTTTAAGAGTGAAACAGATTATTCCAATTATTTCTGTACGTAATTTGCTGCTAACCTGAAATATTACTGTTTAACATACCTGACAACGTAAATCACAGTTCATTTTAGTTCATCTTATGGGCGGATGTGTTGCCAGTGCTTGCATCATTTTATCATCGTCGTTTATTACTAACTGTTTACTTTGTCTTTTTTTAGTTAGAAACAATTCACTTCAGAGTTTGAAATACACACACTATTTTCTTTTAAGTGATCCGTCCTCACAAAGAATCACATTATAAATTTTGCTAAAACACACATTTAGGTTGGATGATTGTTGTTTAAAAATATGTCTAAAAAAATACACTAACTCCCCCCTCAAATAAAAACAAATCCCTCCTATAAGAGCCACCTAAAGGGGGAATTCCCCCCATTTTCCAAAACAAAATTCAGGACCTGGCAGAAGAAAACCATTTCTAGGCTACAGATCTGACTGCAGCCTTCCTCTCGCATGCTTTTAAACTTCAGCCAAAAGTGTTAATCAATGCATTTGGTTTCACAATGTATGTAAAGTTGGCAAATCTTACGTTTTGTGTATAGTCTGGAATAATTGCTGGCCCTCAACTGACACCCCAGCACTGATTGCATAAGCTTGGGACAGCTTGTCTTCCTTTTCTGTTCTTGCCCGACTGGCAAGCTGTGGAAAAAAGACACGTCAAATAAGCCAAAACTGACAGACCTTCTCCATAATGTATTATTTACTGTCACATGTTCATCTGGTACAAGATATGTGAAGTGTTTTTACAAGCCACTATGATTATGTGAAACCAACAGAGGTTTAATAGATGAAAAAAAAAAAAAAACATGGAACATGAGCATGGACCATTGAACAATGCTTACATCTTAAAACAGCAGTAATAGCTGTCTACACAATTAACGGTAAAGCACTGTCGATCGTCTTGGATGTCATGAGTTATAAACTGTAACAATGGTACAAATGTCTTCAACTGATGCAAATCTGCAACTAACCTGGTCCTTCTCGTGGTCGTGTAGAGCAATGCGTTGATGCGATAGTGATCTATTAGTAATTGCGAAAAACATACTCTTTGTGCTGCAACGCAAGTGAAACTAAACCTTCCCTTACTTGTGTTACAATTAAATATGACATACAGTACAGGTGCTGGTGTATACGTAAAGGATTTTCTATTTTTACAGCATCACTGAATGTCGATTCTTTGGGTGAATGTACCAAAGATATTATCTGTTACCTGTGTTGAGTATGGATAAATTATTACGTAAGTGGTCTTGTGACATGGGTTTGGAGCACACCCTGGTATTTTTAGTAGTAAACAATTAATTTAACCTGTTCACTTTATAAAAATGCCTACTTATTATAATATTTCTGAAGTCCCATTGTCAGTTTCAAAAATATCGTTTCTCTTTTTTGAGTTTTTTATATTGAAAATACTCACAATGTGAAGCTGTTTTAATTTACAGTAACGTTATTGTCAAGATAATTCAGTATCTTTTGCGGTTGTAACCAAATAAAGTATTAGAAAATTAAGTACAAGCCCACCTGCAATACAGAATTGAACACTAACGATAACACTACTTCCATCCACACCAACGACGTAACGTGACATTAAGTTGATGCTTTAATGGCTTTTTTTAACAAGTTATTTTTTTTTAACAGTACAATGGCGTATAACATTGAGCAGGTCGACCCGTTGGATTCAGTTTTTGCGCCATTACTCAGCACCGATGTGATTGCTGGAACTATTCGCAAACAATCCATTTTTTTCCAGGTGTGCATCCACTACTGGAACGGAGAGCTCCGCTGTCCCATTAACGCAATGAGAGCGGCCTCTACGAGGTGATCACTGGACGGGCAACGTGCTGTTTGTCGTTGTGAGCACGTAGGCTTCTTAAGATCGCAGATTTAAAACATACAACGAAACGCTCATAGATAGTCGCTGCCACAATTAATCTAATGCATTGTCAGCACATCTGTGTCAGTAAAAGCCGGTTCGTGATTCATAGTAAATCTGCCTCACATGCTTTTTAAATGCGAGAATCAGCCTTTACGTGACAGCAGAGACCGTGAGTTTCACTTGACACTACGTCACAAAATTTAATTCGGCAGACGATATAACCGTACAATTATGCAACAGTCAAGAAATTTGTTTGCATATGACAGCTGTCATGCTAGGTTGGGAATCACCATAGACCTCACGCTACGATATTATCACGATACTACATATTATTGGCGCTTTTTTACATAAATTGCCATTGTATTACACCTAGTTTTCCACTTCAGATTATGTCCCCATACATGGAACTTTTGACAACAGTCTGTTTTAGACTCAAAGAATAACATTTCTCATGTTTCTCACTTAAAGTTTATGCGTCTGCTCGTGCAAAATAGGGCATGGGCAGCGACAAAACTGACACAACACTTTACATGCTAAAACCTGTTCCAAAAAATTTCGGGGTATTCACCCGGGCAACTCAACTATTTATATGACAGTCTACATCGAGCTCCCACCGTATTAAAATGTAAGACAGGATTGCACTCTTTGTGCTACTACGGTATTTTGAAAGTGCAACTTGGAATTGTACTAAAAAGTTGTAGCAGACCATTCAGCATTGGCCTTTGAAAGTACTATACGGTTCAATTAAATTAAGTTAAATAAAACATGTCGTTCTTACATCTAGGGAGCCCGAAATGAAATTCTGGGCGAAACGGAAAACAAAAATTCTGGAGGCACTTGTCGAAAACCAAAATGCTTTGTAATAATTATTTATTATTTATTTTATTAAATAATATAAAGTCATTTTGTAATACTTTAAAAAATTTAACTCAATTTTAATGATACTGAAATGACAAAAACACAAGCCAATAAAATAACAACACTTTTAGGCAACATTAACCAACTTAGAGCAGAATTTAAGTTAATATTGGTTAAACCACTTTACAATCAGGGCTTCATTTTAGTTTACTACTTTAGATAATGAACTAAGAATGAACAATTGCTCTTCAGCATTTACTAATGCATTATTTCCAAACAGTTGTGCTTGTTACATTTAATGCACGATCTGAAGTTAAACATGAACCTAACCGTGAAGGGATAAACTGTATTCTCGTAACCAACATTAAAAAAAGATTAATAACTTCTTGTAATAAAATGTCTTGTTCATTGTTTCAGTTAATCATGATAGTTTAATACATAATGAACCTGTATTGAAAAGTATTACCTAACTATTAAATATCAATTATAGTTTTATTCACGTAGTTCTAGTGTAAACCGAATCAATATAAGCTCTGTTATTTTTACTAATTAATGACCAAATAATGTATAGTCCTATAAAGCTATTATTATCAGAGCATATGAGCAGAGCATAGCGTCACTAGGTAGCATTATTTTACCAGCGTTGCCCAGTACAGCTGAACTAGCCTACACCATGTTACAGCACAGTAGTGCTAATGCAAACCGGAACAAATAGGCCTATACTGCATAGAAATTTCCCGTCAGCACAGCTCAATTTTGAGCCGCCAGCCTTGCTTCCCGATGAGCATCCCGAGCAGTACACAGCTGAACGGGCTCATTCATAGATCTGGAATATTTGAACGGCAGCAGTGCAACCTTTGAATTGATAGATTGATGAGCTCGATTATAGATAGATCGACACTTATTTCTCGGCTTGCTGCATCGCTCTATCTTCATTCCTTCTCCCTTGTTATTAACTAACAGGCCCAAACTACAAGTCCATATACATCCCGAGTTTTAAACCACGCTATCAAGCGGCTTTTCCTTATATACAAACATATCGCGACTGGCCCCCTCATTGTTTGCTTACTAACATTACTGCATCGCTGAAGGTGACCACCAGCTGAACCTCACCCAAAAAAAATCTCACACTACATCTAGTGGAGTGTAAAGAATAACTCTAATCTATTCTACCAAATAGTATCTAATAGATCGTACCTGTCGTCCGTGTATCGTATACAGTTATTGCTCGCAGTTACAACAGTATCGCGATTACTACTGTATTCTGCATATTTTTCCCCCACCCCTACTGGCTTTGTTTAGGCATCTCGTGAACTACGGCTCTGTGTCGTAAATGCTGCTCAATGTGAAAGCTTGTGAAAAGCCCACATTAATAACATGACTTTTCCTCCCCATACTCACTTCATAACGTTGCATCGAGTGTGTTGAATAAATCCTTCTGTGATTAATGTGGTCTTCTTTCGGCAGAATTAGGCACGCAAAATATTTCATTACTGTTTGTAATAATCGCAGTGGATAAGGCTGTTGATTAGTATTGCCATCAGTAGATATACTATTCTAATATAAATTATATAAATATAAAACTCGGGACAATATAACAACAGTGTATATTCCGACCTAGCCGATGTGTTTACTTTATTCCTGTTGACAATCAACTATAAGCTTAACGTCTTCTGTTTATCAGGAACCCGCTTATCAGGGGCATTTCCTGGGTCTTTCATGCGGGAGTGTATATGGAAGAATTTCTGCCAAAGATCAGACTACTGTATTGTGCTAAATGCTGCCGGTAGAAAGCAAGACATCAGTATGTTTGCCTGGTCTAAGGCTGAGCGATACTACCAACCTTAAAAGCCTCAAATTGTTAAAACAATGTGACCAAAACACACACACGTACGACCCAAATATTTTGTCACGATTGTTACCATCTATTTGTATATCCAGCTGGTCGCATTAATGCTTTTGTTATCTAGTGAAGTTGCAGATTTAAAGCTAGTGAAATTAGACATTAGTGACATTAATACAGTAAAAGCGATAATAACCTAACTTTCAATGCTCAATGTTAACTAATATTATATTTAATTTAATTTTTTTTTTTACACCTTTGTGTCTCATTACGCTTTTTGTTTCCTTTTTTATATTTAAATCTAGTAAAGTCTTTACCATTCAGATATGTCAACTCGTTGATAGCGGTTATTGGCCAGTCGTGGGTCCACCTAGCTATCGTAAAATTCTACTATTGGAGTAACCTATCGCATAACTAAGTTCTTACTAATGAGGCAGCCCCAAACTTTAGTCGACCTTAGATGTGTGTGGTTTCAGGCCCGATTTTTCAGGTCAGTACGACCGGATAACCAATATATGCGCAGGTACACTCAGTGGGTACGTCAAAGTAAATTCAGACACCCGTCTTTAAATTTTTTTCACAGCCCTTTGCTTACTACTTGCCTCGCCGATTTGTAAATCATTTAAGTATTCTTTTTTTTCCTCATTAATTACCACACAGCACCGCCCATACTTGACAGAATAAAACACCGAATTGTTTACCATTTTTGCAGCAAATTTATCTAAAAAATGACTCAAACTGAACTACACATGAGGCCTAAAGTATTGATTACTCGACCGCTTGTCTCAGTATTTAGTAGAAAGCCCTTTGATCAATACAGCCATGTATCTTTGGGAACGATGCCAACCTTGTGTTTACACCCTGGATCTTGGGGATCCTCTGCGCATTCCTCTTCCGATCTCTCCAGTTCTGTCAGGTTGGATGGTAAACGCTGGTGGACAGTCATTTTTAGGTCTCTCCAGAGATGCTCAGTTGGGTTTAAGTTAGGGCTCTGGCTGGGCCATTCAAGAAAAGTCACAGAGTTTTTGTGAAGCCACTCCTTCGTTATTTTTGCTGTGTGCTTAGGGTAATTGTCTTGTTTGAAGGTAAACCTTCGGCCCTGTCTGAGGTCCTGCGCACTCTGGAGAAGGTTTTCGTCCAGGATATTCCTGAACTTGGCCGCATTCATCTTTTCCTCGATTGCAACCAGTGATATTACTGTTTCGTCTGGTCCACTGCAGCTGAAAACACCCCCACAGCATGATGCTGCCACGATCATGCTTCACTGTTGGGTCTGTATTGGACAGGTGATGAGCAGTGACTGGTTTTCTCCACACATACTGCTTATAATTAAGGCCAAAAAGTTCTATCTTGTCTCATCAGACCAGAGAATATTATTTCTCACCATCTTGGAGTCCTTCATGTGTTTTTTTAGCAAACTCCATGCGGGATTTCATGTGTCTTGCACTGAGGAGAGAATTCCGTCGGGCCACTCTGCCATAAAACCCAGACTGGTGAAGGGCTGCAGTGATGGTTAACTTTCTACAACTTTCTCCCATCTCCCGACTGCATATCTGGAGCTCAGCCAGTGTCTTTGGGTTCTTCTTTACCTCTCTTCACCAAGGCTCTTCTCCCCCGATATCTCAGTTTGGCCAGACGGCCAGCTCTTAGGAATGGTTCTGGTCGTCCCAAACGTCTTCCGTTTAAGGAATGGAGGCCACTGTGCTCTTGTGAACCTTAAGTGCAGCAGAAATTTTTATGTAACCTTGGCCAGATCTGTGCCTTAACACAATTCTGTCTCTGAGCTCTTCAGCCAGTTCCTTTGACCTCATGATTCTCATTTTCTCTGACATGCACTGTGAGCTGTAATGTCTTATATAGACAGGTGTGTGGCTTCCTAATCAAGTCCAATCAGTATAAACAAACACAGCTGGACTCAAATGAAGGATAGAACCATCTCAAGGATGATCAGAAAAAAATGGACAGCACCCGAGTTAAATATACGAGTGTCACAGCAAAGGGTCTGAATACTTATGACCATGTGACATTTCAGTTTTTCTTTTTTAATAAATATGCAAAAATGTCACCGATTCTGTTTTTTTCTGTCAATATGGGGTGATGTGTGTACATTTATGAGGAAAAAAAAATTAACTTAAATTATTTTTAGCAAATGGCTGCAATATAATAAAGTGTGAAAAATTTAAGGGGTCTGAATACTTTCTGTACCCACGGTATTGATCAGCTTTACAAAATGAAACATTATGTACCACCCCAACATTAGACACTGCTCTGGCAAAAACTGCCTTCCCTGGTGTTGGTTGTGTAGTACTCCCACACTGCACTTCTTACTCTGGTCTTCCTCTGTGCATCCATCTACAATAAAGGTAATATAAAGAGAGAGTGGGTACCCCAGCGAGTACGGTGATGCTTTCTATCGATTAAGGGCCCCTCATGATTTTTGCTTACAGCTAAACTGCTCTTGCCAATGTAAGTGGTTTGGCGTCATAATTTTACAATGTTAGAAATATACTCGTGTAAAACTAGTGGGGCTCGGCGCGGATAGGACAGAAACCATGTATATTTTGTCACCGGTAGCTTTTCTAATTATACCGGTTTTTCACGGTACATGACTGTCATTTTTTTTTTTTATCATGACCGGCAGCCTTTTAACCATACGCATGCGCGCTGTCTTACCTTCTCTGCCGCTCACTGCACAGTACAGACGCCGAGAGAGGTGACACTTCCTCCGGGAATTGATCAGGACAGTTTCTGGTACTAATCAAAGCGATGGGGAGTTGTGCCCTTTACACTAATATTTAGCTGTGCGTCAAAGTCAAGAGTGCTTCTGGCCATCCAGTTGAATGATCTGAAAAAAAAGCCCACAGAATATCTTTGACGAGAGTCAGAAACATTCTGAACGCTCTGCTCATTCAGAGTTCGGGACGAGTAAAATGATATCGGTGTGCTAACTTATAATTGAGCCTTCACTTACCTACATGAGTCGTTAAAGATCTTGAGAATTTAGGTTATCCCATTGAGCCTAAATCACTTATCATCTTTAGATTCCCTCCAGAAAAGTGAGATCAGTCGCCCATGCAAGTTGATTTACGCTCGCACATCTAGTGTTTGACAAATGGCTCAAAGTGACTTCCTCAGCAAGGGAGTCAGAGCCGTTCGGGACGATTTTCATTGTTTGTACGTGTATTCATGTCCTTCATTTAGTGGAACGAACAGATAGCGAAAGTCACAGCGCCGCCATCGCACACTGGTTTAGTCGTGGAGACAACAAACCATATTGCGTCTAGTGCCACTGATTCACATACAGACTCGGTATACCCATGAAACATTCCTGCTGCCTGTATTCATATTTTAAATAGTATTTATTGCGGGCTCTAACAATACTTGTATTTACAAGATAGTAGTCACAATTTTGTACTATTATATAGTGTAACCCTGAACCTTTCTTTTGGATTAATGAATTATTCATCCAACCTCCCATTTTCTATGACTGATTCCGCGATTCCGTCCGCGTTTTTCCGCATCGTGGAAATCATAGATAATACTGAGGTGTTTTACAACTTCAGTGTAAAAGTTAGTGGATTGTGATTTATTGCAAATTAAGGTTACGGAGCAGCAGTAACTGATTGCTCGATGGGTACCTCCTGATGTGTGATCACCTGAAGCATGCACTGCCAATTAGCACGTGCCTTTACGAAGCAGTTGAGAGATAGGTTTTCGGCATATGATTGTATCGCACGCGTGACCTCTCCAACGACCAGTCTGATTGGCGTGGGGCGGAGATTGCTTCTACCAGCGCAAATTATTGGTGGACTATTTTTCGATGGACAGAGCGCTCGCCCTCAGCTGCCAAATACCGCTCCTGTTATCAAAATTAATTTATTTTTATCGGCGAATTCGATTTTTGGGGGGGGGGGGGGGAAAATCAGATACCTGATCATATAAAAATAGGCTTACTATCGGCGCCCGTAACGGTGCGACTCTAACAGACCCACTATCTGTGATTAATACGCGCCTTACCCTATGACTTAAAATGGACTCATACATCAGTATATAATTGGTGTACTGGTACCACACACCTTTGTTCTTCAATATTGATGTAGACATAGAATAGTGGAGCTTTTACCTTGGCTCTAACCTCAAGGTATGTCTAGAGGAGAGGGAGTCTCAGTGCGGGTCCATAATACCATGCCTACTGTCTTATTTGAACAGCGCTATAAGGTTAACCAGATGATGACGTCACTTGATGGTTTATTGCTTACCTGCTGAGTATGACAGGACATTCTTGGATGAGAGGGTTAGGAAAAACCAACGACGACATGAAGTTTCAGGCCTTCTTCGATAGAACAAAAAAGACAAAGAAAAAGACAAATAGTCTGAGCTTTTTGAAACCTGTTTTTTTGGCTGAAGTGCCATGCACTTGCTTCTGCCTAAGCTCTCCAGATTCAACTAGTCGTCCCCACAATTTACGATTATGTATTTTCATGGCCCCAGTACACAAGAATCGAGTACACGAGTCAAAATAGAAAAATAAACAAATGAAACCAATCCTGAGTAACCATTTGTTTGAGTATCCAAAGGCCCCATCCAAAACAACACTACAGGGGGGCACAAAAGTGACAAATGACAGGACTAAATTAACGTTCAGAAGGAATAACCATCAAAGGAGGTCACTACTTAAGGTTGGCGCATTTCTAGCATATATTGAAGGTTCAACCTCCTGCCTTGTTGTTTCCCCCAGCAGACTAAGCTGGTCCCTTAATCCCATATGATACACATTCAAATCCAGATCATCTTTCCCCATCGGTAGTTTGTAGACCTCCATTGAGCTTGTTTTTCCTAGAAAAAACTCTACAAAAACCCTAATCATGCCTTATCTGCGATATATTATTCGGATGGAGTTTCTAAAGCCTTCTAAATTGATCCGCATGAAGGAATAAGTTACTTTGCTGTCGAAGGAAACCGTGACTTATCACGATCATATACAAAATCTAACATTACCTTCTGGCACTCAATGATACTTCTCACTTTAAAAAGTAAATCCTTTAAGTATAAATCTGTAAAAAGAAAGTCCCCCTTCATGTTGTGGGTCACCATCTTATTTGCTAATGAAGGCATCATTTTTTACCATTTTTGTTGTTGTCGTGTGGTAATCCTACGAACTAAGTTTGTATTAACAAGCAAAATGAACATTTTTCTGGACTCACAAAATTGTACAAACATCCCCTAAAAAAAAATTCAACAATTTTTTTTTTTTCTAAAAATCATGTTCAAATGATAGCAAATATGAAAAAATTCATCTGCTATCAGTGCTTTAGATTGTTCCTGCTTCAAATCGACCTATCGGATCGCTATGGCACTTCTACAGTTGTGTTAAACACAGAGCTTTTGCATCCATCCCACAGCCAAGCATTTCAACTCAGCTCACCCAAGACGCATTATTGCAGAGTATTAGATTACAACGTGAATATTAATCATTCACCGTCTTACTATATACCAGTCTGTAATAAAGATCTCATCTGATTTGCAGTACACATCAACTTTCTTCACCTTTATTCTGTCCTGGTGTCCAATCAGCTTTTGTCTCATATCATACATTCAAGCTATCGTGCAACCAAATTGCATATTTTTTCGTCTTTCAAAAGTTTGACTCTACGCTGCATAAATCCGCGCTGCTTTTCCTCCTTCCGGATGGGGCGTTTACAATATTCTCTTTACAGCATGGCATCTGGCTATCCTTGGTAAGAGAGCGCTACCCAAAATAGGTTGACCTTAACACTCATCACTAAGCGTGAGCAATAGCTAGCCTGATTGTATCTGAAATATATTACCGAGCGGTCGCAAACGTTAATCTTTGATTTTTTTCTACTATATTACCTTGGCATAAACCCTTCTAAAGACATTTCTTTATATAGGCACCCGTTACTTTTCCAAAACCCCAAGGTCTAGAGGCGGATTTTTTAACTGAAATGTGTAATGATCTCTTTGTCTAAAAAGCCTGAATCTTGCACCGACATGCGCCCCCTGTCCAACCGTGGTGCTCAACTTACCGCCATGCTTGGTTGCCCTTGTCATTAGCTAACTCACTTATGAACCAGTAGAAGCTAAATACCTCAATGTAATCTAGAGATAAACCAAGTGGTCTGAGTGAGCTCAGACGCGTCCACTTAGGGCCGTATTTTCCCCTACATAACCCTTACTCGAAAAACAAAGAACGATATGTTTGTGTTACGATGTCCTGTGAGACAGCTGCCATTATTGCACTGGAAAGATCTTAGCATTAGCTTAGCCGCCCTTGGCATTCCTCCGCGCCTACATGTCTGGGTCGGTGCCGAGGACATGCTACTCAACTCACGCTAATCCACCAAACCAAACTTCTCTATTACACGCGCATCCAGACAAGCACCCCATCAAATCAAAGCATAGAGCAACAAAGAAGCCCAGCTAAACAACACAGAAATAAAATAAACCCAGACCAGTTGCTTTTGAATGAAAGTCGCGAAACTTATCGCACCAATAAAACCCGCCAGGCTGAGCCTCATTCCCAGACGGCTGTTTAAACACGCAACAATATGCGAGAATCAAGGATACTCATGCAGCATTTGGACGGGTTAATCGAAGAGCACCACCTCTCCCTGCAACTTTGGGCCTAATCAGGTGAGGCATAGACATGGCTCCTCGACACTGAAAACTTAAATCCCCCCGGCCATGAGCCGCCATCTTCTCCTCCAGGGAAACCGGAGCGCGAGCTTGACGTAAACGCATGCGGCGGTCGTAGGCGACGTACGACGTCAGTTAGGTCCCGTCAGGTGACAGGAAAGGACCATTGATTGTTTCTTTCTTTTTAACTCCGCTTAAACTGTCACCCCCCATTTTAGAAAATGGGTCATATGATGCAATTTCATTTTTTTCTTTTCTCTTTGGAGTGTTACAAGCCGTTTGTTAATAGATAAGATCCCTAAAGTTGCAACGACTAAAGTCCTCAAACCAAAGAGATATTCTTTATCAAAGTTAAGACTCTGCCACGCCCCCTTAAAACGGCTCGTTCTAACACGTCCCACATGTCTACCTCACTATGTGGAAAGATTTGCATAACGCCGCCAAAATGTTTACGCAAAGAAAGAAGGCGTGGTTTCACTAACCACAGTTAGTGTTGAAGCAGCAATGTCAGGGAGACACTGTGTGTTTCTAAGCGAAAGCAAAATAACTTTATTTGGCCTTCCAAAAGTAGAAGCATTTAGGAATCTTTAACATTACTTACAACAGAACAGCAATGCATTTTACGGACAACCGTTTCGTGAACCTAGGAGAAGAGATAATTCTGACTTTGCTATGACAATCTAACGCTTCTGAATCAGCTACTGTTTTGTTATTAGTTTACGATTTGCTATTGACTGTTCAATACCGCGTGTAGTGTGTGTGCGCGAGAGAAGAGAAGGAGAAGAGAGCGAGAGAGAGCGCGTCACATCCAAGTGGAGTCAGCTGTCTTAACCGTGGCTTGTGTACTGCAAACACATATTAGCTTCATCACTGTGTCTGTCACGCGAATTTGTTCCCCTTTCGGGCTCTGTCTTGATATTTATTTTGAAAGCTTGAAGCTGGCGATTATGGTAAGGGGCGTTACATTTCCTACGAGTGCTTGCAGTGTTCGGCCAATCAAAATGCACTGGGTCAACTGGCCAATCAAGAGCAGCCTGCGCTTGTCGGAAGGAGGGACTTTGAAAACGAAGCGTTTGAGAGAGGTGGGGCCTAGAGGACCTACAATAATGTACAGTATTTGAAAAATAATGTGTTTTTTTTTTATTAAAGCATGTCAACATATTCTGTTTCACCAAATAATGATCTTTAAAAAAGCCTCATATGACCCCTTTTTTAAAAATGCGTTTTAGTGAAGTTTTGTCCCACTGCTGCCACCTGTAATACATTTAGCAAAACACAGAACACACTACTGACGATTACTAGCCCAGGCGTTCCTTTGACAGCCTGTTAGTTTCTGTATCTATGAGCTGTAAGATAATAGTGTGATGAACAAGGGATCTTAATTTTACTGGTTGACGTTTATTCATCTTCCTATAATGGAGAGCATATACCGCCAAGGCGTTCGGACGGCGGAGGAGCTTCAGCGGAGGACGAGAAGCTACGAGGAGTTCTGGCTAATAGCTTCTCATTTGGGAGACCCGAAAGCTGCGGTGCTCCTGGTCTTTCCTGCGGTGTTTCACACACATCGACGGACCGGCATCGCTGTTCTCTGGGTAGCAGCTTTATCAGAGTGGCTTAATTTGGTTCTCAAATGGTACGCGTTGCTTTGCATCTTGGGATGTCGGAAAGCGAAGCTGAAATGAATGTCAGAGCAAATATTAGATATCTACATGTCTATGAGGAAGTTGTTGTATGTATATTAAATGATTTCTATTTTAGTGTTATTAGTACTGTTTTCATTGAACTGTATACATTTTTGTATACACGTTTGTAATATAATATAATACATCACTTTATGTATAATATTTATCACTTTAAATGCACTAT